>LAXH01000245.1:2029-18053 GCA_001006505.1 Tilletia horrida | reverse complement strand
CCCCCCCCAAAAAAACTCTCACCAGATCGGTACATTTTGCACACCAAGAGTTTCTGTCTAGACCGACCTACACCCACTTCAACCCGAAAGAAGCAAGCCCTGTCCGTCCTGTTCGTCCATCATTCACGCACATCCAATCTCAAGTCTCCGTTGCAATCTACATCGCGTATAGCGGCTCGTGACATTCTGGCTGAGGTGTTGTATTGCTAAGCTACAGACGGGGTTTGGAAAGGTAGTAACTGCCGGGTCAGATGTTCGGAACTCAAGGCGGGACTAGGCTATGGACAGAAGGAAGCGGAAAGAGATTGCACGTGTTTGAAAAACATGACATGGTGCAATCTGGTCCTCAGCAGCAGGAGAAGGACCCCCGCCCGGATGCTCGAGCTCGGGCCTGCATCGATTTGATATCCTGATTCGAGCACGAAAGCTCACAGCGGCGAGTCGGGGGAGCACGGGGGACAGCAAGCCCCACATCTTGGCAGAGGGAGCAGCAGCAGCAGCAGCAGCAGTAGCGCATTCAGAAAGGCGGAAAGGTGAGAGGAGCAGTGTCATTGAGGTGGTCAAGAATGTTGTCCGTCTTGCTCCAGCTGAAGGGTCGTTCCCACACGCCATCCTTAGTGACCCGGGTTCGGAAGATGGCAGGTACGCGCTCTAGACGGCCTTCTTTGCCGTCCTCGGCCCCGTCGCCCCCTGTCAGCGCCGCGTCCGCCTTGATGATGGTCTCCTCCTGCTCATCCGGGTCGCTCGCCACGAAGCGGAAGTATTCCCATTGTGTGCGACCTGAAGGTTTGCAGCAGAGGTACTCAAAGGCCAGAGGATAGCTGTGTTTGTCGAGGAGGATGTCCGCATCGTCCAGGTAGTCGTCATGTTCGGTCAGTCGAAGCACCTTCAGCGACCGTGCGCAGATGAGCATCGCAAGGAGTCGGAGAATTCCAGCCTCCAAATCCCATTCGAGCCCCAAGGCCGCTTGCCAGTCCGGGCACATCTCCATGTGAAGCTCGGTCAGGTTTGGGAGGAAATCAGAGCCGAGCATGAGGGGAAACTCGGTGAAAAAGTCGGGCGAGCTGCGATAGGGTCCGTTCAGGTCTAGACTTGTGAGTTTGTCGGATGCTGCCGGGTACGAGCGGAGGAGCGCGAGACAGCACTCCATATTGCCGGATGTGGACGCGACCATACCGAGGTGAGCAAAGGAGTGACCGGCTTCGAGATCGTGCCGAAGATCAGATGGGGTGCCGGGAAATGCATGCGCCAGATTTGGGTAGAGAGCAGGTTTGAGCCTCTCTCCGACGACATGGACCACGTGTGGATGCCGCGCAGCGAAGCTCTTTGCTGTGTCGGCATTGATGAATGGTCCATCGACGCAAATGTGACGAAGGTTTGGAAATGTCTGGTCGAAGCTCAAAAGATTGCCTGTTAGGCCTCGAATCCTCAGAGCCCGTAAGTTCTCGGCACTGTCGAGAAACCTCTCGATGAGAGGCAATCGCTCGTACTTGTGGACCTCAAGGGAAAGCGTCTCGAGGCGATCGAGCTTTAAAGTCGAGAAGGTGGTTGGGAACTCGAGACCGCGCAGGTGGATGGTGAGGTCGCGCAAGGTTGGCGTATGTAGGGCAAGTCCTGGCCAGATTCCGTCAAGCAACGAGGCAGAAGGGTGCTGATCGTATGAGTATATAGACGCGTGAATCTCGAAACGACGCAATCCCGGCCCGGATTTTGCATGATGGATGATCTCTTCCAGCTGTTTCCGAATCAGCGCGTCTTCATGTCGATCTATGTTGTCGTTCCCCTGGGCCGAGTTGACGTTTGCAGCTGTACGGCGTTTTGGCAAATACAGAATGCGCAAAGCAACGACGCGCTGAGCTAAGGTATTGGGCAGGCGCAGAGGATCCAAGGGCAAGATGGTGAGGTCGACCACTGGCAACTCGTCTGCTGACTTCGAGCTTTGAGCCAGTATTTCGAGCAGCTCGTTGAGTTTGTCCCAAGAGGGGGCATCCGTCATGGCCTTGAACGCAGTTGGGTCTAGGTCCGCATCCAGGTTGCCCAGCTTGAAGTATCGGACATGGTTGAGTAGGCTCGGATTCGCCTTGAAGAAGTTGAGCCGGTCGTCGGCAGCTGGAAGAGGGATGTAAAGCTTTCTGACCCAGATCCGGAGAGCTTGGAGTCGGAGGTTCTTTGAGACCAGACTGAGAGAGAGCAAGTCGATGCGATCACGACTGAGGTGGTCGAGGACGAGCCGGACGAGTTCTGGGATCTGCAAGAAGCGTTGCACCGCGGTGTCGAGGTCAGGCTGCTTGGTCGCATAGTCTGAAACGCATACAACCGGAGTGAGCAAAGGATTGTCTTAGACCAAGTCAAGCGAGAATGCTCACCTCCTGGCTGATTGCCATCCGAAGGGTTGGAGAGAAGGAGGCTCATCTGTGCTGTTCTGGGCGGATGAGGAAGAGCGAAGAGGTGGGTGGATGGATGTGCTGGTGTGCGCTTGTGGGCTGGAGCCAAGGCCAACTCTGTCCCTCATCAAAGCGCAATCACAGCATCAATTCACCTCATATGCACATGCAGAGAACGTGCATGAAGAGGGAGAGAGAGGAGCGCACCCGCGCGTGGACGGACCGAGCAAGTGCCACTGTTGTGTCTAGAAAACGAGATTTGATTGGTTCCATTCATGAGAGAGTCGCCACATCAGGAGGATCCAGGCAAAACAGAAAAAATGCAGAACGATGGGTCGAAAAAGGGCGTGTTAAGCGGGAAAGCAAATGCTGCAAAGGGAGAAACGTATGAGTGGGGGTTAGACAAGGAGGGGGAAGAACGTGAATCCTCGGCAAGTCTAGAGTCAACAAGCACATGAGAGGGATGTCGTCCCCTTCTACATGGGACTATTCCTCCTCAGGTCCTCCTTCAGCTCCGTCACCTCAAAGCTCGTCATGCTGTCGTGCCCGACGCCGGTACCGCCCGTGGTCGCCGTGCCCGGCGGGTCCCGGGGCCCAAGACCAGGACCAGAAGCACCATACAGCCTCGACGGCATCTGGCCCGTATGTTGGTCCCACGAGTTCATCGGCGACGTGAGGAAGCCAGGCTGCCCACTTCCCGCATCCGACTCTTCCTCCACCACCTGTTGTTCCGAAATGACAATGCCGTCCAAGTTGGGGCCCTGCACGCCTCCGGGCAGATTGGCGCCGTAGTGGCGAGGGATTGGTAACGAGCCGGGCCCGGAGTGGGGTGGTGGTGGGATCGTGTACGAGGTCGTCCTGCCCAGTCCATGCCCGTCCGGCGCGCCGAGCGATAGCCCTCCTCCTCCTCCAAATTGACCGCCGCCGCTGGCACCAAACATGCCGCCGCCTCCTCCTCCTCCCGCACCGCCAAATCCACTTGCTCCAAACGTGTTTGCACTGCTCGGGTGGTCGCCCGACCCGCTCGATTTCAGAGCGAAGCCCTTCTCGTCCGAATGAGGACTTCCCTTCTTCTGTCCGATCCGAGCCAGCCTGATCGACCAAGGCAGCTTTGACTTGAGATCGCCAAGGCCGCCGCCGGGGCCGTCGCTCCACTTGCCACGGCCCGGAGGCTCGGGTGCGAGTTCTTCGGGTGGGTTGGGCGGCAGACCGGTGTGGAAGGCGATTCGGGCGAGCGTGTCGGCATCGAGCATTTCACCATTCTTGACTCGCGCTTGGAGACCGAGGGGAAGACGTTCGGCGTACGAATCCAGACTGATCTGTTGACGACAAAAGCAAGGGAAAGGAAGGCGCATACAGTCAAAATTTCTGTACATCTTCAAAGTTTCTGTGTCACGGGCAGAATTCCAGACAAACTCACAAATGCACGGCAGCCTAGAATGGCATGCAGCAGGGAACAGAGAGTAAGACCGGCACCTCGCACAGCCCCGTTCTTGGTGTTGCCGAAGTATGCAAGCACGACGATGGCGGGCTGTCAAATGGACCAAACATGCGTCAAATATATGCACTTGACCAACAGCGGAGATGCTAGTACGCGTAGGAAGCGAAGAAGGAGGGAAACTCACCACCAGACCCAGGGCCGAGTACATGAGACCTTCTCTCAAGAACATGTTGAGCAGACTGGATCGCATCGTGTTGCGGATGGACATGACTTTCCAGACCATGAGGGAGGCCGTGGTGAGGTCGACGAGGGCACAGAGCGAGTATGCAGCGATAAAGGGCCAGTTGTAGTTGGATATTTGGCAGGAGATGTAGCCGGGAGTCAGGTCGGGCGCGGTGCCGATGGTGGTTCCTGCAAAGATGGCGAATGAGAAGCCTACGTATGGGAGGAGCTCAGCAATAAAGATGGAGATGACCCATGGCGACTGTAATGCGCGTAGCGAGAGCAAGGGAGAGCATGTCAGCCTAGAGGGTCGCGATTCCTCCTCCACCTGGCAAGCGAGAAGATGTCTGAACGCACCCATTCCCAGATGGCGAGACATCGCAAGACGAAGACGAGTTGGCCAAAGACGACTTGCAACGTGGCGCCGACGGTGAGGGCATTGAAGACACTTCGGCAGCTGGTGTGGTGTGTTGTCCTTAGTTGAATCAAGTTGGGGATGATGGCGAGCCACATGGAATATCTAGCCAGGAAGAAGATGATCATTCTGGAGGAGTGTGGGAGAGAGGAGGTGAGCTTCTCTGTGTGCATATATCTAGTAAGCTTGTGGGTATGACTCACGGTTTGCGGAAGGGTCTGCGTCCGGTGAGGACACTCCATTCCCATGGTGCCGTGGTGAGGTATTCCCAGATGACGATTCCTAGTTGTACGTAGATGACGGCCTTGAACTGCTCAAAGAGGCCGAGGAGCTGGAGGACTTCTGGGTTTGCGTCGAAGATGGTTGGTTCTCCGCTGCCGGACGACATGGCTGTGTGTGACTGGTGTGCGATGTCGAGAGTCTGTGAAGGAGGGAGTGTTTGGATGAATGCAAGGCCAGCAGCGAGGAAGAGGCCTGTTCCCTGAATAAGAATACAAAGAGGCGATTGGAGAGAGAGCAGAAGAGAGTGAAGGAATGCCCGTGTTGATAGCTACGAGTAGATAGATAGATAGACAGCAGCAGGTCAGTGCCGATGCAGCAGATGATGGCCGAGAAGGAAGAAGCAAGAAGAGGAAAGCCGTGTCTGGTATCTGGTATAAGATGGAAAGAAGAATCAAGACGGTTACGTTGAGAAGCTGGTCGTGGTCGTGAGAGAAGAAGAGCGAGCGGACAGATGGCGGGAAAGACAGAAAGAAGAGGAGATCGAGCAAGCAAGCAAGCAAGGACAGCATCGATGGATGGATGCATGCATGCATTCATGCGCCCGCCTTAGCTGCTGGGGGGCTCAACTCTGAACTTCATTCGATTCGATTCATCATTGATTCTGCCCTTGCAACAAGGATGACATCGACAGATTTTAGTCCCACTTTTTAAAGTTAGCACCTTCTTCAGCTTCGCCCACTCGTTCTCTCTCTCCAAACAGACGGAACACTGCTCGCTGCTCTCGTGCCTGAACAGGACTTCACACCACAAGCGAACACACATCCCTCTCCTCGCTTAATCACACCAAATTCGGCGCCCACCAGACACAGTTGATGACGGAGAAATGCAAGTCTCCATCAGGATTGCTGTTCACCAAGGCCCCCTTCACTTGACATCCTTGACCAGCTGGCATCCAGTATTCAGCAGCTGCAGCTCCTCATCACCCCCATCCACCAATGCCTTGTCTGCCAGTCCCAGCGTGATCGCTGCTGCCGCCTTGCGCGTCCCATTCAGCGTCGGATGCCCCATCAGGTAGTCATGTAACTTTCACCCACACGCACAGAGATTCAGTTCAGCCTCCTGGCACTGCCCCGATGGAAACAGAGGAGGGAAAATTCGCGCACTCACCTGTGAGATGATCTGAGTCGCACCATAGCCAGATTGCGTACACAGCGCAACCTCCCGCTGCACAGCCAAAAAGCTCCCCGGTCTCGTCTTCGAGTCGGCCGTCTTCTTCACTCTCGCCAGATTGCCCTCAGCGTCCGCCATCGCCACATCTCCATCCCCATCTCCATCCCCGTTCAACCCACCCTCATCGGGCGCATCCTTGTCCACGTACTCGTCCACACCCAGCGCAGCCGCGAACCTCCGAATCGACGCACTCGGCACCCGGCCCGCAATCTCTAGAATCGAAGCAGAAGTGATTGGCGACGCCTTCCGAGGTACGCTCTCCTCATCTGAAGCTCCCACAGCAGCCGCCGCCGACGCACCGTGTAGACGCGAAGCCGATTGCAGGTAGGTGATCGACCGTCGGAGATCGCCGTCCGACACCTGGACGAGCGTATCGATCACTTTCTCATCGCCAAAGGTCACGCCTTCGGCCTCTGCGATCATCTTGATCCGGTCCTTGGTCGAGCCCGTGTCCAGTTGGCGGAAGCGGAATTTCGAGCATCGCGACGTCAGCGGTTCGATGATTCTGAACGGACCGGGCGGGTATCAGCACGTTCCTGGCCTCTCAAAAATGTGTATATGCAAACGGTGGAAGCACTCACCTGGTCACGTAGTTGCAGACAAGGCAGAACCGCGTAATGTGGGAATACTGCTCCATGATTCTTCTCAACGCACTCTGCGCATCCTGCGTCATGCTGTCCGCCTCGTCCAGAATGATAATCTTGAACGGCGGACACGGGTACTTCTTTGTCCCACTCCCGTCCGCCGACAGCGTCGCCTGGGGCGTGCTCACCGCGAGCTTGGCAAAGTTCTTGATCTTCTCGCGCACGACGGAGATGCCGCGCTCGTCAGAGGCGTTCAGCTCGAGCACACGCGAGCGAAAGAGCTCCGGGCCAAAGAGTTGCCGCGCCAGAGCCAGAATCGTCGACGTCTTCCCTGTTCCTGGTCCGCCGTAGAAGAGCATGTGTGGTAGCTGTCAACCAGAGAGAATTGAGAGAAAGACTTCAGCGTCGGGTCGCATGCCAGAGCATGTGCATACAATCGACTCACGTTGCTGCTCATCAGTGATCTTCTCAGCACATTGACAGTGTGTTCTTGTGCGACCACATCATCGATCGACTTCGGACGGCTGATCGTCAGAGCGAAAATCAGGAAAGACTGAATGTCAGGACGAGAAGGCTGGGTTGCTTGCCAAGGTCCTGAATTCACTCACTATTTCTCTACCCATGGCCGCATTGACTCTGCAACCTTTGCTCTCCTCGCCGCATCTTGAGCTTGAGCTTGCCGCTTGGCAGAAGCTGCACTGTTGCCTCCCAGCTGTAGGAAAGCGTTGGACATCGTCTTGCTATTCTTCTGCCTGCTCCCCTTTCTGTGCGCGTGTGTGTGAAAAGCTGCCGTGCCTGTCGTTGAGGAAAGCGAAGGTGTTCTTCTCGCTTCGATCGCAAGTCCAACACACGCGTTGATCAGCGAACGCGCCTCGCGACGCGTTTGCCCGATCCAGGGTCCAAATCACGTGATGATCCTGAGGCAGACGCGCCGGGGCACAACAACACCTCCCGAAAAGGTTAAAGCTCATTCCTGGTTGCAACCAACACCACCATTCATTCAATCAAACTTGCAAGCGACCCGACTGGAATGCGCGGCGGACGATGAACTCAATCAAACGCCCGACAGTCACATCGGCGCGCTCGTCGACGTCGCCGTCCACTTTACCACCAACTCCCTCCAAGGCCGGAATCAGCACTCGCAGCTCACCTCGCAAGGCATCGGGAGAAGCAGCTGCCTCTGAGCACGGCCAGCCCGCGATGACTTCACCAATCGCAGCCAGGACGAGGGGAAAGAACCACAGGTCCTCGCTCTCCACAACTTCCACAACAAGACTACAGCTTCCCCGCTCCATCAACGCAGCATCCGGCTCACTCCAAGTGCCCAACACAGCGTCCCCCGCACGACCCTCCAGCGCGCTCGGCAAGCGCAGGACGGCCGAGCGACAGGATAGCGAAGACTCGGACGAGTTGTTCGAAGATGCGCAGGATGATTCGAACGCATCCAAGACGTCTGAGTTTGGGGTGAATACGACCACACAGCCCAAGATGACGACCCGAGCAGCAACAGCCGGAGGAGTAGCTGCGAGACGAGGGAACCGCTTGCCAGGCCCGGCTGCAGCAGCTTCTCGCATCCGCCGGCTCAGCACCGCATCGATCTCAACCACCAGTCGTCTGGCTCGTCCATCGAGCTCGCCTACAACCGTGGGCTCCTTCTTACACATGCTTCGCTCACACTCGCCCATCAAGGCTGCCGTGGCTGCTCGACCTGCACTCGCCCAAAGCGGAGGTGCGGTTCCATCATCAGACGCGCGAACGATCCAGAAGAGTGGATTGAGACCTCCTGGAAGCGGTGCTTCGTCCGATGCGATGGTAGAGGTATCATCGGGCTCGCTCCCTCGTCCGCGCAAGCTCTCTCGACCCTCCACCTCTCTCACAGACTCGTCCCTTGCTCGAGCAGGCCCGACCACCACCACCCTCCCCTCCGCCTCTTCTTCTACCCTGCCCAAGCCTCGGATGGGGAGCGCAGCCGCCTTGCCCGCGCCAGGGACGAAGCGGCAAAGCTTACAGATGCCCAGCTCGGCGTCTCATGTGCCTCCGGACAGCTTTGCCAAGAATGTGCGGAGCACGTCGCTCCAACAAGCGCATGCTCCTGCACAGAGCAGCAGCACCAGTGGCAGCGCTCCGACGGGTAATACGTCTACTGCTGCAACGGCGGCGCCGGCGCCGGCGGGGGCACTTCCTCCTTCGACATCTACCTTTCGCTTTGCGTTCCCTTCCGCAGCTCGCACCGTCAGCAACGCGGCTGCACACCCACAAGGAAGCACTCCGCTTCGTCCGGGAGCAGGCGCGCCGCCAGCGGCCGTCGTCCATCCAGCCGTTGCGTCGCTTCGCCCGCATTCACTCTCAACAGCAGGCGGCGGCGGCGGCGGCGGTGGTCTGACCGCGTCTGGTTCAGGCAAACTGTCCAAGATTCTGCTGCCTACCCCGGACGCGCGCGAGCGCGGGAAGAAGCGGCTGAGTGGGATGAGCTTGGGTTCGAATACGAGCATGAGCAGCAGCAGTGCCATTTTGAATGCATCGGTGGGGTCTTCTTCTTCTCAGAGCACGGCGGTGACTACGGCGGCGTATGACGAGGACAAGGAGAACCAGCAGGGGAAGAATGAGGATCGAGGTGGTCGGGGTGGGTATGAAGGCAAGAAGAGGGCGCGAGGGTCAAAAGCGGGAGAAGATTCTGCTTCTACCGAGGCGCCGAATGAAGTACAGGTGCTGGAACAGCTCCGTGCGCTCGCGCAACAATCGGGACTCTCGCTGGAGCACCTTCGGAAGCTCATAGATACCTCGCCGGAGAATAGTCATCGACTACCCGCATCGGCTTCGAGCTCGAGTATGAACACGTCTTCGGCAGCAGCAAGCACGTCTCAGATGCTGTTGCCCTCCGCTCACTTGCATCGAGGCCAGAGCACACCTGCCGTCCGGAACGTGACGTCTTCTCGGATCGGCGCCACCGCTGGTAGTCGCAATGTCGGCGGCAAAAGCGCGAATGCAGCCGCTGCGGCGTTCTCACCAGGAAACGATAGTCTTCGACTGGACGGGGGCGGGATGAGCCCCGGTGTGAATGTGCTGGAGGGCGAGGAGACGATTGATCTTGTCAACTTGTCTCTCAGTCCACCAGGCTCGATCGGCTCGCCGCTCGCGGCGGACGATAGCATCCTTGTGACGCTCAAGGGTGGTGCTGGCAATCAGAGCTTGTTGGGGGCTGGAATGGACGCGCTTATGGCCAGTACGAGCGCTGGTGCTGCTGCTGGGTTTGGATCGCGCCGACAGTCGGGCCAGGCTAGAGCGTCGGGTGGGGCGAGAGCTGATGATGTGCGTTCGGATGGGGCGGAGAGTGATGTCGATATGGAGTCGCCCCTGATGGCGATTGCCGCTCTCCACGGCTCGTCCGATCCATCTTCATCCGAGTCGGCTCGGCTTATTGGTGCTTCGGACGTAAAGCTGGTGGCAGGTCCTCTCCTCCCGCGGGTGCGTCAACGGAGCGAGACGCGACAGTCGCTAGGACTGGAGCACGCGCTGGGTCCGATGCTTGAAGGCGAGGAAGAAGACGCGCTAGGCCTGTTGATGATGCCTGGCTCGTCTCCTACTGCTTCGACGACGTACACCGATGCTCGAGAGACGGTCCGCACGCACAAGTCTTCGAGCGATTCGACGGGCACTGCGCGCGGAGGAGCGGAACCGACCCCTGCTTCTTCTCAGCCACCTCAGCAACAGGCAGGAAGGGACAGGGAACTCTCGCACTCTGCGGAACAGGCGGCTAGGGTCGCCAGTCTGGAAGCTGAGTTGGCCCAAGCTCACCTGGAAGCGGAGCGGCTACGTGACCTTCACCGGCTCAAATTGGCAGAGTATGAGGAAGCGCTCGAAGAGGCGAATCGCCGCCGTGATACGGAGCGGGGCGAAGTGCGCGAGACAGGTGACGGCGCCTTGGCGGCGCAAGGTGACGAAGGCGAGACAGCTCTAGAGGCATCTTCTGCCACTGGTACAGAGGTCCGCAAGCTGCAAGCGCGGATCGAGACGCTCCGTGCTGAACAGGCACGAGGACGAAGACTGTATGAATCCGAGCTTGCGGGTCTGGAAGGAGCGTGTGCAGCTGCGAACAAGAGGGCGATCCACGCCGAGGCCGAACGAGCGCGAGAGGTGGCCCAAGCTTCGGAACGCGCGCGACTGGACGAAGAGGCGCGTCATGCGCTGAGCGAAGAGGCGGAGCGGGCAATGATGGCGCTCGTGGAGGAGCGAGAGGCCGCGAAAGCTGAAGAAGCCCAACTCCGGGCTCGACTCGAACAGCTGCAAGAAGAACGCTCCCGGGCGGATGCAGCTCGGGAGGGCCAGCTTGCAGAAGCGGAAGAGGCGCTCGCGAGTGCACAGGCGGAGATGGAAGAGCTGGGCCATCAAGTTGCGGAGATGATGGTCGATTCGGGAGAGGCTGCGAAGCGGGAGGCTGGCTTGAAGCGCGAGTTGGTGGCGCAGGAGAGAGTGGTGGAGGAGGCATGGTCAAGTCGGCGCCTGGTGCTGGGTCAGACGGCAGCGTTGGCCTGGGGCGATCTGGCCGATTACGGCCGGAATGAGCTCCTGTTGCTCGATGGCAAAGCCGACATGGTGAGTTTCTTGACCTGGCTCATGCTTCCTTCCCTCGTAAGGCTTCTTATGTCTGACATGCGACGCTGCTGCTTCACAGTGCCACTTCTTGCTTGCGCAGCTCGACCTTTGGGACGGCATGTTGCAGAAGTGCTACCCATCCGGCTCAGAACCTCAGATATCACCTAGCGCGATCTCGACAGCCATTCTCAAGGCAGCCTGATCGGACTTGCGAGCCATCAACAACTGTTCCAACGCGTGAGGAGCAGGGCTCTTCTCATCCTTTGCTGAGTCTCCTTCATTTCTTACCCGGCAACCCCTTTCCTCGAACCAAAGACTCATACTCAGAGCAATAACGTGGACACATCATCCTCGCATGTACTATGCACCCCAGAAGGTGCTCACTTCCTCCGTCCTCCATCAATCCCGGTTAATGAGATACCCACTTTACTACGCACATTGACCTGCAGCCTTCTAGCCTACGAAAGAGCATGTGCAGCTCATATTTCGATGCCAGCTGCATCTTCCCGCCACTCCGTTCCAGTCCCGCCTTCTTGAGGCATCCCATGCTCGTTTCTGCGCTGTAAGGGTGTAAGCCTTGCTGGTCGTCGTCGTTGGTGATTGAAGATGGGCTGGTGATAGACCGGTACATATTAGGAGGGACTGAGATACTTTTTGGATGAGAAGCTACCACCATCTCATCAGAGATGGCCGAGCGGACAGCAACCCCGATTCCGGCTCGCAAGGCAGCTCTGGTCAGGAGCTCTGTCAATGTGGACTCCATCTTTTCCGTGCCTGCCATTGTCAAACCGGGACAGACCATCTCCTCCTCTGGGCTCGAGGAGCGCCTAGGCGGCAAAGGTGCAAACTGCGCCATTGCCATTGCCCAGAACAAATCGCCTACGGTCTTCCTGGTCGGAGCGTGCGGATCAGATGCACGCTGGATCAAGGACGACCTGTCCGGGCGAGGGGTGGGAGTGCAACACTTGGTCGTCCTCGAAGATGAACCGACGGGGAGAGCCATGATCCAGGTCGCCGAAGATGGAGAGAACAGTATCATCGTCTTCAAGGGAGCCAATTATTCCCGCCTGCCTGATCTCGACAATGACCCTTCAGAAATACTGCGGCAAGTGCAGGCCTCCCACCTCGTGCTGCAGAACGAGATTCCCCTGGCAACGACTGAGTCGTATCTCAAGGCTGCTCACAAGGACGGCATTGTGACCATTCTCAACCCGTCGCCAATGCTGAACAACTCCGAAGCAACCAATTTTCCATGGGAACAGCTTTCCGTGCTCGTGTTGAATCACGAAGAGGCGACGGCGCTGTCTCAGCTCCTCACATTGGACGGCTCCAGAACGCCTCAGATACAGGACTGTGCCTCTCTCAGCTCGGTGCCTTGGATCATTGTCACCCATGGCGCTCAAGGCGTTACTGCATTTGTCCACGACCAGGCTGAAAATTCCATCGAGGGAGCCACCATTTCCCGGCAACAGATCCAACAGAGCGCATTCAAACCCCAACGCGTATCGGACACAACGGGGGCCGGGGATGTGAGTAGACTGCATGTTCGCTTGCATCTTGAAGGGATCACTGCAGCTGTGAGAGTCTTGGCTGAGCATTATTCTCCTTACAGACCTTCTTGGGCTATCTCGTGGCCGAGTTGATGCGGCACAATGGACCCATCGACGAGAAAAGTCGGCTACCTACCGAGGCTTCGGACATCCAGAAACTCTTGCGTAAGGCCACTTGTGCGGCAGCGATCGCGGTTGAACGCCCGGGCGCAGCCGACAGTATTCCTGACGGCTCAGAAGTCGAAGAGAGATTGAGCTCGTCTGCGCTTTGAGGACGAGGCACGACAGAGAACCACTGTGTGCAAACGGGTGCGGGCCGAGGAACGAAGTGCAGCAGCAACCGGCAACCTTGATTGAATGGTATGTGGATGCAGGCTCAAATTTGAGCCAGGTGAGCCTGTGGAGACTACTGCTTACTCTTACTCACTTTTGTCCCTTCAATCTCTGCCCGCTCGATTCAGATCTCGAGATCCGAAATTTCTTCGTCCTCGTCGTCCATCTGCGTCTGGCACTCGTCGCAAATCAAGTCCGAGTCGGCCACAAAATCCTTGGGGGTCGCCAACGAGCAGTGCGCGTCGGCACACGACTGTACACGGATCAGATCATCGCCGATTTGGTCGTCGCATGCCATGCATCGCTGCTGTATGTGCCATTCGATACACATAGTCGGCCGGATCGAAGCAACGCTGTTTCTCAAATCGGTGCGGATGGACACTAGTGCAACATGTGAGAAACCGAAGGGGCCCAAGTTATCTCTAGCTGGTGAGCCAGAGGCGATTGCGGCTGGATGCAAAGAAGCTTGAGGTGGTCAAGGGGATACGAGTCAGTCCATGATTGAGGCGTGATGTACGAGCTCAACAGAACAAAGGGTAGAGGCAAAGCGTGGCGGCGCGAAGCATCCTTTGTGATGTCAGGTAAAGGCTACTGGCTCGAACCTTACCTTGTGCCGCTGACATGCGAGAGGTACAGGCGTCGGTCGCTCGTGTATGCGACCTCGCACTCCGGCGATACATGCGTGCAGCGACCTCGATGCGTTTACTTGGCCAGGGTCCAAGGGATCAAGCTGACGGATCTGCCTTTGTTCCTCCCTAGACCACTGACAGTTTCGGAAGTGCGGCCCTCCGGAATCCATCATCTTCCAATCATTCATTCTCACGCATACATCCCTCGTACGCTCGAGCCCCTCGAGCATACATCGTACGAAGCACAGCTGGATGAGGTTTTGATATATTCTGCATTGGCACGGTATGAAATCGTGGTCATTCCTGAGATTGCACTGCTCACCAGGATGCAACAGTGGCGGCAGGCGAATCATAAGGGCCTATAAGTATGAGGCACCCACCGTCCTCGCGCTTCCTTCCCGACCTTCCCACTACGCTGATAACTTGCCTTCATCTTCACGCCTGATACTTCTCACGATCTCATCCAATCTCCCCCACCTTTCTTCGTCATGTTCCAACAAGTCTCACTCACTTCCGGATGTCCATCCTGCAGACGCGAACTAGGCACTGAAGAGAAGCAAGTCCTCAGCCGCAGCATATCTGACGAGGACATGGTACTTCATCGACCCTCGGGCAAACAGGGCTGCGCCACCTGTGCGAGCAAGTGAGACAGGTGAGCACATAGTAGCCAGTAAGGAGGTCGAGGACATATTCTGACCCATTTCTCTGCTGTCCTGGCATGTTCCAGCCTGGTCTTGCGCCGCCTTTGATCCGTGACCTCGTCATTCACGTAGACGGACAGGCTCTTCCTTCTCCAAAGTCATAGATCCTCAAAGCCCCGAAATTTCCACCCTCTCTCTACAGGCAGAGGCCGCACAAATCTCCGTGCTTGTGGTGGAGATCGTCCTATGCTCAAGAGCCCGCCTATCAATGTCATGGAAGAAAATGCATGAGACCACAGACATAAGTGCCTGCCATGGCCCATGTGACATCTTGCATCTGCTCAAAATGTCTGTGGCAACAACACGGGTCCCCAGGCGTTGCAGACCGGTGAGGTGAGATGTTTCGAGGATTTGACATGAGTGACGGTCGATCTATAGAAGATGAATGAGGATGGGAAGGTGAATCAGGAAGGAGGATCGCATTACAGGCTTCATCTCGAAGCCAGGGAGGATGTATGCGGGTCGGTAGCTGAGGAGTGACGAGGAGGAAGATGCAGGAAGGAAGTGCGGAGAAGAGTAACCCATTCTCCGCCCCATTCATTCTTGCATCTTGCATGCACTGTACATCCATCAAGCAGGCTTCTCGAGAAGAGCATCGCAGCCATCCCACCACGCTTCAAACTGACAACGACGACGACCAACCCATTTCCTCTTCCGCTTTGCTTCCTTACTTCTCAGCACCCAGCAACAGGAATCATGAATCCCAATCTCTCCACTGCGTCTGATGACAAACAACCAGGTGAGAGCTTCACATAATTGCAGCATCATCCCGAGCTTCTCTCATCTCCTCCTCATCTTGCAGACCATTTCAACAAGCGGCCTCGTCTCGACGATGAATTGGAAGCAACAGCAACTGCGACACAGCGCTTCTTCAGCACACCAGAGCTCGTCCATCTCGTCCTGCTCTATCTCAGCAAAGATCGCATCGACCTCCTGGCTCTCGGTCTGGTGTCCAAGACTCTTCGAATTCAGGCCCTCAAGAGCTGGGTCAGACAGCTTGATATCGACGTCAAGGTCGCACACAACCACCTCAACTTCTTCAAAGCGAACCCGACCCTGCTCGAGCATGTCCGGTACCTGAGACTGCAACACTCTCATCATGATTGGCTCATGTACGAATCTCAAAGTGGCCTACACTGCGGCTGCGATTGGCACGCTCTGCACGAGCTACTCGAAATGCTCGCTGGCAAATCGAATTCGACGGGCAATCCACCCTTGATCGACCTGAGCGTTTACGACTCCGATCTGTTGTGTCTGCCTGCCATCTTGTGCCAGCAAGTAGTTGCCTTGAGCATACGGCACATGTCACACAGCAACTACCTTGCAGAGCCCAGCTCGTTCGAACGAAGCAGCGACGGCGATGATGGCGCGCAGTTGAAGTCTCAACTACCCAGGCTGACCTCTGAACGGATTGCGGACATCATTCATGGAGCACGACAAGGACCCGGACTTCGAAGTTTCGGCCTCTGGGACCATTCAGACAACTTGGAGCTCTCATACACAACGATGCAGCAGATCTTGCAGCGAGTAGGCCAGCATGCGCCAACCATGCGTTACCTTGGCATCGAACTGGAATGTTGGGATCCTTCGGTCAAACTGCCATGCTCAGCTTTCATTCAGCTGGAGGAACTCTGTTTGAGCGGGGACCTACAAGCACCATTCATCGAAGAATTACTCGACGGCGCCAAAAATCTGCAGACCCTGGTCATCACCGCGTCGA
>LAXH01000244.1:9714-21162 GCA_001006505.1 Tilletia horrida | reverse complement strand
TCACAAGCCCTCCTGAGACGGTTGGCCCCGATCCGGCACAGGCGCTTCAAAGTTTCCGGGTACCCCTTCTAACTTGTAGCTGCATTACACGAGTGTTGCGTTGCACAATTAATTAATTTCGCATGCATGCAGCACTGCAGCAGTCTTCCCAGGGTGTCCAATTTAATTAGATGTCTGAGCATAAGGATAGATTGCATGGAAAGAGGATAGAGGAGAAGACCGTGCAATACGGTCGGACGACCAGATTGCATGGGAGGAGGTTAGAGGGGAAGACCGTGCAATACGGTCGGACAATCAAATTGCATGGAAAAAGGATAGAGGGGAAGACCGTGCAATATGGTCGGACGACCAGATTGCATGGAGCAAGGCAAGGAGAAGATCAGGGGCAAAAGGAGACAACTGGCGAAGGGAAGAAGGGATTAGGGCAGTGGCAGGGGATCGGGAGGTACTCACGTGACTGACTTGAAAGGGTGACTGGGTGTGATGACAGATGGATGGGGATGGTGGATGGGAGGAGTTTGGCAGGGGAACCAAAAATGAAGGAAGGGGGGATGGATGAAACTCACGACGAGGCTGTATTTAAACCCCCCTGTTTGGCCAGATTGCACGGCGCGCATGGGCTCTCGAAAAAAGTTAGTGGCGTCGGCAAACACGGGCCCGATCTCATTTCATTCCACTTGTAACGTCACGTGATCGAGGCAGACGCGCGAAGCAACGCGCCTGGCCAAGATTTGTGGGTCACGTGATGGGTTATGAAGGTGCAAAAATCTGGGCCGTGAGTTCTCATCTGGGAGTCTTGGACAAACATGCATAAACATCAGGCCTATGCAATATGGTCGCAGAACCATATTGCATGAATGGCTGGGAGCAAATCAGACCGTGAGACAGGTCACGTGACCATGTGAAGGGCTGAAATCAATTGGAAGAGCTATTTTAATGCGGAGTGTGGCGAAAACATGACAGGCAGAACATGGGAAGGAAGCGTCCCTGTGCACTGCAGTCGAGCGACCACATTGCATGCAAAACCGGAAAGGGTTGGAACTCGCGGTGAGAGAGGGACACCATGCAATTTGGTCGGGTAGCCAGATTGCATGTCAATGCGGAAAAAAGAGCGAATCGCGGTGAGAGAGGGACACCATGCAATTTGGTCGGGTAACCAGATTGCATGTTCATGCGGAAAAAGGAGCGAATCGCGGCGAGAAAGGGACATCATGCAATTTGGTCGGGTAGCCAGATTGCATGTCAATGCGGAAAAAGGAGCAGATCGCGGTGAGAGAGGGAAGCCATGCAATTTGGTCGGACGACCAGACTGCATGGACAGCCGTACATGAGCTGGAATCACCTTTTCGGGGCGGGACCCAGCCGGATCATCGGGGCCGCGGGACGAGTGGAGGAGTGGGCGGGGACGCCGGGGTATGGACGATGTGGAGATCGGGTCTGAGCGTGGCGGGCGGGAGAATTTCCGCGGGGCCGGGTGAGTCGGAGACGTTTGGTGGGGCTCTCCATCTCTGAGTCTTCGTCGGAGAGCTGGTGCAGGGCGAATTTCGGGGTGCTGAATCCCGGCGCAGCAGCATCCGGGCCCTGATCGTCATCGTCTGAGAAGAGCTCCGCAAGCCTGTCTCGTGGCGCTCGCATGGGCGGCGGAGAGGTAAAGGTCTCGATGTCTTCCGACCCAAGGAAGAGAGCGTTGGCTACCTCGACCTCGTCTTCATTCGAGGTATCGGGCTCACTGTCACTTGGTTGGGAACCCGGGCCTCCGAGCTGCTCTTCCTCGCCTGAGTCGATCTCGGCCGCTGGTTGCGCCATCTCAGGATCACGGTGGAGGCGCTGGGCCTCCATTTGAAGAAGGATTTGGGTCTCCAGCTGGGTCTCGAGAGCCCGTTCGGCGAGCCGGATGGAAAGAGGCAGACTGTCGACGTTGACAAGCTCGACCTGAGAGGAACCACGGACGCGCGAAAGCGCTACATAGAGCTGACCAGGGGCAAAGATATCTTTCAGATCGATCCGACAGCGCAGCCAGCTCAGCGTCTGGGAGCGGTGTATGGTCAGCGCCCAAGCATGTAGGAGAGGCAGTTGGCGTCGAGAGGGCAAGGTTCGCGAGGAAGCCGTCGGGTCCTCGTTGGTCAAGTCGTGGGTGATGGTGGCCATGACCTGACACGTGTAGAAGCCACCGACGGGCAAGCGAAAACGCACGACGGGCCAGCGCAGATAGGGCCGAACATCGGCCTTCACACAGGTGTACGTCACGCCCGTGATGCGCTTCCTGGCGTTCCAGCCGAGTTCGTCATAACAGCCGCCGGCCGCGTTGTTGATCCATTTTGGGCCGATCCTCTTCCAGTCCTTGTTGGTCATGATGCCCACGACTACGCCGGTGACACCGGTGACGAGGTCATTGGCTGCGTCGAGGTTGGTGAGCAAGATCACTTGCGTGCGAGGAGATAGGGTGATCTCTGCCGGAGCGGCGCATTCTTGGAAAAAACGGGATGTGCGGTCTCCCTGGTCCTGCGCTGAAAAGGAAGCGACATCGCTGTACCTCCCGTAGGCCTCCTGTTGCTCGTCATTGATTTCGCGGGCCCGCTCCCGCGTTGAACACAGGGTGATCACAGGACCATCTTGAGCCGCCAGAGGACGTTGTAGCAGGCGAAGGCGGGCCATCGTGGCATCGTCGATCGGTCCGTGCCGGACGGCATTGAGCAAGCTGGTGTACTCTGGGTCGCCGGCGTGGCGGTACCGAGATGTCAAAACGACGGCGCAGCCGGCAGCATCGGGGCGCTTGAACACCTCGGCCATATGCGCTGGCTGAGCGTTGGCGTTATCGGATCGAAAGGGGGCCATCTGATGGAAATCGGCAACAAGGACAAAGTGGAGTCCGGCAAAAGGGACGGCGGCCGGATCCGTGCAACGAACAGCGGAGAGCAGCCCGTGAAGCTTGTCCACGTCCTCGGCCGAAAATTGATGGAGGTCGCTGATGATGAGATGTTTTGCCATCGTGACGCGGGCTTTGAGCTTGGGCTGGCCGCAAACCTGCGCTGCCAACGCGCTCGCTGTCTTGCCGTTCCAGTCCTTTGGCGCGAGACCGAGCCAAGAGAATAACGTCCGACCCCGAACGGCGGCGGCGCTCGCCCTGGAATAACCGAGCACGACCACGTCTCCCTCCGAGGGGCGAGGCTCACCGGTCGGGGGATGGAGCAGCCGGTGGATCACCTCGCGAACAACGACCTTTTTGCCAGTTCCTGAGTTAAGAAGAAGAAGGATCAGAGGTAAGCAGACTGCATGCAATATGGACCCGCGCATGCAATCTGGTCGGACGACCATATTGCATGGAGCGTGCAATCGAGCTGAGCAGTGCCAAGCTGGCTCGTGCAATCTGGTCGGGCGACCAGATTGCATACAACTAGGGGAAGGAGCCTGACAATGCGGATGTTCTCACCTGCAGGGCCGACAATAAGGGTGGGTTGCTTGACACCGTTCGCGACAGCCAGGCGCTGGTCCAAGTCGAGATGAGCGAAGGGAATGCGGCGCCCGCTGTCGAGTCTGGCGGTGAGACCACTAAGAGGTCTCAACATGGACTTGGGAGTGTTCTCATGCGAAGGCTTCTTCGGCTGCTTGGATCTGGAGTTCGCCATGGTGTAGAGGAACAAATACAGCTGCCCACAGGCATAAGAGACGAAAATAGCGTTAGTCGATATCTGCGCAATATGGTCAAATGTCCATATTGCACGAGCAGGGGAAGAAGAAGAGCTGTGCAATATGGTCAGGCGCGCATATTGCATGAACTCGTCAAGAGAGCATGAGGAGGAAAAGGTGGGAGTTGGGAAGCTGGGAGAAGGGAAGGGAGCAGCGGCAGAGAGGTTAAGAGATACTCACGTGACTGACTAGAAAAGGTGACTGGGTGTGACGATGGGTGGATGGATGGGGGAAGGAGATGGATGAGAAGAGTTTGGCAGGGGGAACCAAAAAGTGAGGGAGGGGGAACCAAAAAGTGAGGGAGGGGGAACAGATGGGACTCGCTACCGGGGTGTTTTTATACCTTAGCGGTTGGACATATTGCACAGCCCGCACGGGCTCTCGAAACAAAATTCGTGGCGTCGACAAACACGGGTCCGATCTCATTTCGCTTGGAAGGTCACGTGACTGAGAAATGATGCGCTGGGTCACGCGTGTGGCATAGTAGCGGGGAGACCTTGTTGACATTGCTTGAGTAAAATACTTGGTATGTCAACATGAGTGTGGTCAGTGAGCATCAAACCTTCACCATGTATGATAATGTATCATTCTGTGACTGAAGAATTTTGCTGTCATTTTCTGGATATATTGGGAAAAGAGTGTTCTTTCTGTGGGTTGCCTTCTCAGTCCTCACGCCGCCGTCGCAGATCGGCGCACCTCGGCGTGTGTCGGGCCGAGCTCCTTGAGCATTCATTTATCCGCGTTGAAGTCACTCGTCCCTTCTGAGCTGGCGCCCTGGCATCGCACTGACAACGAGAACGAAGCTGGCCGCCGAGGACGAGGAACCTGGAGGATCATCACGATGGCAGCATTCGAATCAATAGTGGACACTCAGTCCAAACGCGGCTCGTCCTTCCGCATCTCGCGGACGACGCGCGACATTCTGAGTGGTTGAGTGTTCAGTGGAGTGACATGCCAGCAAAACCATCGCGATGGAGAGCTGACTACCCTTGGCATGCTGCTGCTCTCTGCGTCAACAGGTACCACGGGTGGCATCGCACAGGTTCTCGTTGGTCAGCCTTTTGATATCGTCAAGGTGCGGCTCCAGACTGCTCCTCCCGGCACCTATGCTGGCATGGGCGACCTGGTCTCCAAAATCATCAAGAACGAAGGCCCGCTTGCTTTCTACAAGGTGAGTCACAACCTCCACACTTTAGAACGGAGGAGCGCAAGTCTCACCTGGTCACTTCTCTCTTCATTGAACTACTCCAGGGTACTCTCACTCCACTGCTCGGTGTCGGGCTCTGTGTCTCCATCCAGTTCGGTGTCGTCGAGCACCTCAAACGAGAATTCGCGCAGGCCAACCAGCGGAAGGGTAGCTCATCCTCCCTCAGCTTGTCCCAGCTATACATGGCAGGTGCATCAGCGGGATTGGCCAATGCCTTCGTTGCAGGACCCATCGAGCATATTCGTATCCGCTTACAGACACAGACCACGAAGATCTACAACGGCCCACTGGACTGTTTCTCAAAGTGAGCATGAGCGGTCCCAACTCGCATAATTGTTGGCGCAGCACGATCTGACAGAGCCTCTTAACCTTTTTCAACCCTTCCGTTGATCAGAATCACAACAGCAGCTGGTCCTACCGGCATTTTCCGCGGCATGGTCCCTACGCTGCTCCGAGAAGGCGTGGGCATGGGCACCTACTTCCTCGTCTACGAGTCCCTCGTCCAATGGCAGCTCGCCCGAATGGGAGCCGGAACCACACGCGCAGATCTCCCTACTGTCAGCGCCATGGTATTTGGAGCCAGCGCCGGTGTCGCGGTGAGTCTTTCAAACGCATACAATCCGTCGGGAAGGGAATGACGGGAGGGGCGGACGAATGTGATCGCGCTTAGTCAGGCTAACTGAAGACCCTCTCTATCTGTTCCCCTGGGTCTGTTTTCTCATACAGCTCTGGCTTTCTGCGTATCCCTTCGAGTGAGTTTCTCCATCCTCGAGCAGCGCCTCGGTTTGGCCCAGTCGGCTGTTTCGACCATGTCTGCTTCATTAGCTAATCACCTCTTCTTTCTGCACTCTGCAGCGTCGTCAAATCGCGATTGGTGAGTATCCGGCTGTTAACGACTGCGCCGAGGATGGTCTCTGTATCATTCGCCGTTGGTCGAGCAGAAGCTCACACCAACTTCTGCTTCTTCCCTGCTCGCCTCAGCAAACGGACGCTCTCGCTCTCTCGGCCCGGACATACAGAGGTCCGCTCGACTGCGCGGCGCAAATCCTGCGCACGGCGGGCATCAGAGGCTTCCTCAAAGGTCTGGGCCCGACATTGGTCAGGGCGCCGATCGCGAACGCGGCCACCTTTGTCGCATTTGAAGGTGAGTCCTTCTGCTTTGTCCAGGAGCGTTCACGCCGTCGCTGACGATCGATCCATGGACCTTACTCGTCATTATCATCACCGTCCTGTGGTGCATTCAGCCGCTGCACGCAATCTGGACAGCTATGTGTGATAGGCCGGCAGAGGTATCAAGTTTCTACCAAGGAGCTCCCGCACGGCTGAGGCCCTTGCTCTTATCAGCACCACGTCACCGATCTCAGTCGCGCCTTCTTGCGTATCGACCAGTTCCATGCTTATATAGAATAGAGAAAGAAATGGGAGGCCATCTATTTAGATCTCTGTGTTAATGATGTGAGATTTGTGCACGAGACGCGATGGACAGCAGATCTCAAAGGGGAGTACTAGGTCTTGACACCAAGCCGCGACCAGACTTGACGCGTTACTTTGCAGCACCGTGAGGCAGGACGTGAATGTTGGCGTGCTGTTCAAGCTTGGACGCGTCCATCAGAGCGATCTCGTCGAGCAGGGCAGGCAGGAAGGTGCCTGGTCCGCGAACCTCGGGGCGGGCGACGGCAAGCTCGCTTGCGATGGTCATGGTAAGAAGTCTGTTAAGGTGGCGGACAGATGTGCCTCTACTGATCAGCACCTGAGGGCTGGAACGCGAACATGTATGCTATATCTGCAACTCACCCTGCGAGGGCTCCGGCCAAAAGGTCGGAAGCCTTGGCGTTGACCACGAGTCGGCCTATGCCGGCTTCCGTGTTCGCCTCGCCCTGCTCTTTTTCTTCAGCCTGGCTGATTCTGGCAGCCGCGGCCATGCCTGCAGCGACTAAGGTGCCCAATGCACAGCCTGTGCCCGTCACACTTCCCAACTGTGGCTTGCCATTGTCGCATCGGATACAGATATCTCCATCCGTCAGGTAGTCACTTGCACCGGTGAGGAGAATGAGGCATTTCTCCTTGCGTGCAAGGGCGCGGGCGTTCTCGGCGGGATCGGGGAGCGAGCCTGAGCCTGCGTCGACGCCTCGCGTCTGGACGGCTCCGGTCAAAGCGAGGAGAGAGGCCAGTTCGGCGGCGTTGGCTTTGATCAAGGTGATTTGGGTCTGATTGAGGATGTCTGTGGCACATGCCAGGCAGAAAAGGGAGAAGAGATCATTTGCTCAGATCCTCACTTGTAAGAGCGCGGGAGGAGAGCAGCATTCACTCACCTTCGACGGCGCCTTTGCGGAAAGCAGAGGCTCCGACCCCGACCGGGTCAAGGACGACGGGCTTGCCAAGTCGATTGGCCGTCGCGCCTGCAACCTTCATGCCTTCTCGAGCTTCTGCCCCGACCGTACCTATGTTCAACACGAGGGCTTCACCCACGGTCATGATGGCGTCGGCCTCTTCTGGCTGGTGGGTCATGATCGGACTTGCGCTGAAGGCGAGTAAGGTGTTGGCCGAGTAAGTGGAAGAGACGTGTGAGGTGATGGTGTGCACCAAGGGTGGACCCTGCGCGTGATTGCGGTGGGAGGCGAGAATGGCAGAGGCACGCGACAGGAAGTGGCCGGTAAGTTCGCTCAAGCCTTGCTCCGGGTTGATCGTGGATGTCCCAGTGAGGGCGGGTGGAAGAGAAGGCAGGACATTGAAGCTGTCGAGCTCAGTCTCATAGACACTGGCCGTCGGAGCTGAGGAGCACTTGCGGTATGTTGCCGATCGCTTGAACTTGCGAACCGCCTGGGCGAGTTCGGCAGCTGCCTGATCCGGGTCCGGACGGGCCACGATGGCGCTGATCACGGCGACTCCATCGGGACGAGCATGCTTGGACGTGGCTCCGACGAGAGCGCGCAGGGCAGTGGTGCTGTTGATGCCTCCGATCAGGACGGAAGGGATTGGAGCGGGAGTAGAGCGGGCGATCTCATTGGCTCCTCGAGGGCCGATGATCTTCTCTTTGGAGATGCCTGCTTTGGACTGCGTGCCGTAGACGGGTCCGATGCCAATGTAGTCGACGACATTCTGCTCATGCGGGATGCGCTGAGCCTGCTCGGGTGAGTTGATGGACAGGCCAAGGACGCGGTGTGGACCCAAGATCTCGCGGGCGAGGACGGGATCGATGTCAGTCTGTCCGATGTGGAGCCCAACGCGGAGAGGCAGGGCGAGGGTGACGGCAATGTTGTCATTGATGATAAGCGGAACGGGGCCCTTGGGCGAGGCGGTGTCACAGATGTGAAGCACCTTGCGAGCAATCTGAAGAAACTCGCCCGTGTCATCGACGTGCTTCTCGCGCAACTGGACAACGGTAATGTCGCCGTTGGAGAGGGCGAGGGTGAGATGCTGGTAGAAGTCGGTGTTGGGAGGGAGCAGGTCTCGAGCAGTGACGAGGTAGAGAGAGTAGTCGATACGCTGCTTGTTCAGCGGCTGTCCGCTTCCTGCTTCGTACTGCTGGCTCATGATGAGAGATCGATGTTGTGGTCAGCAACAGGAAGTTTGGTTGGGAGGGGATGACGAAGGAATGATTGATTTGTTGACAGGTTGCTGTGATTTGGGATGTTGCTTGCATGTCGGTGAGTGGTCAAAGAGATGTCAGGTGTGAAGCCACGTGGTTGAGTTAGCGCTGGGACCTCATCAACCACGCTGTCTCTCTCAACTTCGAGGAGCTCCATCTTCTTCTCCACTACCACCGCAGCAGCAGCAGCAGCGATGACTTCAACGGCAGAGCCAGTCGTCATCGATGTCGGCACTCACACCGTCAAGCTCGGCTTCGCGGGCGAGTCGAGACCACGCGCAATCCTGCCCACATCCTCACGCTCGGACAACTGGCAGCTCCTTTGGGACCTCGACTTCAACCGGGTCAAGAACGACAGAGTACGCAAGGAGAAGACAGACCTGCTCCTCGCTAGAATATTGGCCCTCTTTAGGACCATCTTCCACTCCCATCTCATGTGCGACCCCAAGTCTCGCAGGATCATCCTCACCTCTGACAGCTCCTGCCCAACTATTGTCACTGAGGCCATCCTCTTCGTCCTCCTTCACCGCTTACATGCGCCTACGGTCACACCACTACCATCACCCTTCCTCTCTCTGCTTGCCCTAGGACTGCCTACAGGACTTTTCCTCTCACTCGGTCACCTTCAGGCTTCTATCACACCAATTTATCACGGCTCACCGCTCGCCCAAGCAACCGTCAACTCAACACGAGCATCAGGGGCAAGACTCTCCAGGAGATTACGAGCACTCCTCATCGCGTACGGCAACATTATCACCTCTCCGCCTCTAGTCACCTCCAACCGGGCCGCCTTGGCAGCTGCAGCATCAACCATCAGAGGCAACCGCATGAGCCTGGCCTTGCCGCCGCCTTCCTCCCAGTCAGCCTCGAGCTCCTCAGCTTCCAAAGTTGACAAAGCCTCAGCTATCGACATCGACAGCCTCGGCCCCGACTTTCTCGAGCAATGTAAAGTCAAGGCTCTCATCATCGCAGATCCCATCGTAGAAGGCGTAGAGTCTCTGGCTGCTTCCCTCGGCTCATATCCTTCCTCCTCCAAACCGACCCGGTCTCCCCAGAGCAGCAGCACCAGCACCGAGCAAAACTCGTATCCATGGAATCAACAGCAGCAGCAGTACAGCACATATTCAGTCTCACCCTACGACGACCCACTAGACTACGACTCAGCATTCTTGGACGCTCTCAGGACAAGATATCAGAGACATTCGCCTGATTCATCTTCTTCGCAGGTCCAGCCGCTCTCCATCCAATTACCGCATATTCCTACCTCCGCACCCTCCAATCCAGCTTCTACCCCGGGTACTTTCCGCAGTGCAGCTACAGCCGGGACAACAACGCCAAATGTCACTCTCACAGGCTCTGCCTCCGCAGCAGCAACTGCCAACTCGCTCCTCGTCCCCACCCAACAGCGCGTCCTCGTCATCCCCACCTGGATACGCGCACGCTGCGCAGAGATACTATTCGAATCTGTCTCGTCTTACTCTTCCAAGGCTGCTGGCGACAAGGCTACGTCGGCTGGCCTCGATGATGAAGATGAGGAGGAAGACACAGGTATTGTAGAGCTCGTCCTCAAATCGCTGAACCGGGCGCCCCTCGTGTTGCGCAGACATCTGGCCTCTCGAATTGGCGTAGGAGGGGGCACAGCACAGATGTTTGGGTTGGCTCATCGTGTACGCATCGAAGTCGTCCGGGTTTTGGAAGCGCTCGAGAGAGTCGCTTGGGAGCAGGAGCGCGAAGCGGCCGAGAAGGCTGCCACTGCAGAACAGAGAAGGAAGGCCAGTGCAGTCGGAAAAAAGGGCAGCATCGCGCAACAGCAGAAGGCAGAGCAAAGTGCCGAGGGCGAGTCACACGGCTACAGCATTGATGACGAAACTGCTCAACCGGCCGTTGTGGTTGCTACGCCAGCTACTCCTCATCCATCACAGGGTACACAACCGTCAAGCGAACAACCTCGCCGATCTCAGAGGCCGAAAAGGCGGCGAACAGAGGCCGAGTCTGTCCTACTCGCGGATGTTCCGCTCCTTCCTACACACGAACTGCCCGCATCATGGAAGCGGAAATACTCTCATCTCGGTACCCTCTGGCGCTTCGTTCGAGTTGTGAACGACCACCGACCCCCCATCTTGCCTTCGTCAGTATCATCATCATCTTCCACGGGTGCGTCAAGAAGGAGAGATGTGCCGGTCACCGTGGGCCCCATCGCTGACGAGGAGGACGAAGAAGAGCAAAAGAGACGGAGTCGGGCCAAAACGCCGCTCCTGGATCCGAGACGGTCGTCTGCAGGAGAAGGAGGCAGGAGACGGAGCGGTGGTTCAAGGAAGAGCGGAGGAAGCGCCACTTCGCCTGCCATCGAGGAGGAGGCTGAGCTCAAGAGCCCTACGACTGCGCCAGACGTACCACTTCAGGAGTCAAGCCTAGGACAATATCAGCATAGCAGCGCATACATTCCCATGTATCTCGAGGACGAAGCTCAGGCCAGGCTCAAGGCACATGAGCACGACATCCGATACAACTTGCTCCAGCCTCTGGATACCGACCGCTCGAAGCCGTATGCAGGCATCGCACCCACATTGTCCCCCGCTCTGTTACCTTGGATCGGAGGCTCGCTGCTGGGTTCATTACGAGGCTCATCGCTCTCGCTACTACGAGGAGCCAAGACATGGGATTTGGCAAGCATGAATGCGGCTGCGGCCTCTTCGTTCCACTGGCTCTCGTCCAACACTCTCGGTCACGGCGGTGAGGGCTCGGGCAAGAAGGCGGGCGAAGGCATCGACTCGGAAGCGGCTGCATTGTTGGGCGGGAAAGGCTCCTTCGTTGGTGTTGTGGGCGGATTGGACACTGGCGCCTATGGTGGACTCGCGGCTGTGAGCAGACACATGAGAGGTGCGTGGGGCGCGGCCGCTGCCAGTCCTGCAAGTGGCGGAGGAGGTATCTGAAGGGAGTCGATCGGGCGTTCCAGCAAAGCTTG
>LAXH01000243.1:0-21512 GCA_001006505.1 Tilletia horrida | reverse complement strand
ACACACATTCCTTGACAAATGACAATCATCTTCATCTTTGATTCCTGTCCCACGGGAGCCTCAGAAAAGTCACCAGGCCCATCCGCGGGTCGGCGGCGGGCGCAATAATTGAGCCTGACGAGAAGAGACAACTGCACTACTGCTGTTCCATCGTCCACCTGCGATCGCATCTGGCCAACAGCGGACCGGGCGTCCCGGCCATGCTGGAGGATGCTCTCTGAAGCTACGCCATAGACCTCGTGTGAAGCCAAGATCCCCCCCTCGGTCGCGGATCGACGACCTTTTGCGAAGCTGATTCGGGGCACATCCCATGCGGACGAAGAAAATCTAGCGTCACTATGCAGGCATGTCCCCCGCGGCTCACGGCTCCGTTCCGATGATTCATGTCCCAGAGAGAGCGCATCACGTAGTCCTACTCGTAGATGTGGTGTGACCATGGCACGCATATCCGCATGGTTTGGACGGTCAAGTACTATACCCGAAAAGCGGCGTCCCGCGCGAGAACTGACGAAAGGCCAAACAGCACACATGCCCAACAACAAGTCAGGGACGGGTGGCGCCGTAGGAACAGCATTGATGCAAATCCACGCGGTTCGGACAACCTCTCTTTCTCTTTTGTCGCTGTTCAATAATAAGAGTGTTCTTTGCCCTGGCCGTCCTGTGTGCTCTGGTGCTTGACCTCGCGCTTCCGCGTGGTTTCGATGTTTGATTGCGTTCATATTTGCACCTTAGCCCTTCCAGAATGCAGATCCATGGCGAAGACGATGAGCACAACATGATGCCCAGCTGCGGTCCAGCCTCCGGGGCCGCGCCTGGCACGGCTTCAGCGTGAGCACAACTTCGGCTTCTTTTGTCTCGCGCTGTCACTGTCGCCTTGGAGCACTCATTTGCTCCAGGAACTCGGTGCGAAGCCACAAATGGAATTGCTTCTGGAAGGACAAGCAGTCGACGAGAAGCCCTGCTAGGTAGCTCTTTCTGATATAAAACGCATCTGACCTTTCCTGTATTGGCCAAAGAGATGATTACTCACAGTCCCCCCCCCCAGTTCTTTCTTGTCTTGGTTTGGTGCACGCTGACCCTTCCTTCCTTTACTTGCGTTCCTCTGCTGCAATTGCTAATCAGTCATGCTCAAGAACATTCGCTCCTCTCTTCTGCTCCCCGTCGTCCTGGCCCTCGGTCTGGCCCTTGACAATGTCGACTCCCAAGTCCATGCCGCACCTCTGAGCTCGGCGCCCCTCCTCGGTGTCGGCGGGCGCGTGACCGATCTGGTCAAGTACACCCTCGACCTGACCACCATCCTTACCGCCGCTGATCCCTTCAAGGCACTCGGTCAAACCCTGTCCAACTCGTCCAACCCAGATCCGATCCCAGCGGTATCAGGAACGTACTCCTTGGTCAACACCTCGGCCACAAGTCCTCTTCCTGATGCCCTCAAGCAGACCTTTATTCAGAAGACCCTTCAATACTCTAGCGCCGTCTACTGCCCTTCCGTTCTGAGTGGCTCTTGGACTTGTGGACCTTACTGCGACGCAAACCCTCAGTTCCAGCTCCAGACAGTCGGTGGCGATGGTGGCAACGTTCAGTTCTTTTTCGTGGGCTGGAACCCTCCTACCAAGGAAATCGTCGTCACTCACCAAGGCGCCAAGTAAGTCTTGCCACAAGTCGAGTCTTTGGCCTTTTCGACCAGGATCACTCACACCTTCTTTTCCTCCTTATCCCGTTCCAGCACGAACAACATCTCGACCTATCTCTATCTGGTTGACTTCCCTCCCGCTGTTCCTGACCAATCCATTCTTACCACTCTCAGCCGTGTTTCATACCCTCGATCCCAGTCAAACGTGCCCGTCGGACTTCTTGGTGACGTCGTCGCTCCTCCTCTTTCTGGACCTGGCGAAGTCAACTATACTCTGGTCGCCGGCGGAGCTCAAACAGCCTGGCTGAAGCAGTATCCCACCATCCTCACTGCCGTGCAGCAGCTGTACGCCGCTCACCCAGACACAGCTCGCGTCTTTGTCAATGGACACTCTCTCGGCGCTGTTGCTGCCCTGTACAGCGGCCTCGCCTTGCGATCAGTCGTCCCTACCAGTATTCCAATCGAGGTTAGCAGGACGGCTCCGATTCGTGAGGGCAACCCTGTCTTTGCGGAGCTCGTCGACGCCTTGACCGCCAGTCCCGCGCAAAACTTTACGAACCACGTGAGTTCAGGAGCATGATGGGCATGAGTAATCGCATCGAGAGCTGACGAGATCTTATGTTGTGCATCTCGACAGCACACCATTCACTACCAGGATTCGGTTCCCCACCTGTTCCCCTTGGTCTCGGGATACCAGCATACGTGAGTTGAGAACTGGTTTTGTGACGCCTCCCTAAGGGGCTGACGTTTCTGCCCTCCCGATTCTAGCGGAAACGAAATCTGGATCACTAACTCTGACAAGACATACAACGCCCCCGCTGTCACTTGCCCTGGACGAGAGAACGTCAACTGTGCCCTTAGCCAAGGCCTGACAGAGAACTTGCTCGACCACCCTGGTGAGCAGAACATAGGCCTATTGTCATTGACAGAGACGTTTCCCTCGACTGACTCTAGAACTTTGCTCTGCGTAGGTCCCTACTGGGGAGTCCTCATCGGCAACAACTGCACTCGTTGATGCTGTATGGTGTACACTGCCCTTCTCTCCCTCGGACGTTATTTTGTGTTTTCAGGCCTGGAGCATCATCTGCCTGAAGATTTTCTCTGCCCCCCTTGCACGCATATGCACATGCTTTGCTATCGAAAGATGTACTGGAACGGGACATAGAATTCGAATTCACATTCATTTATCTAGCATAGATGTCTTGGCCATGGTGGTCATGGGTGGGCTGGCGTGTTCAGAGACGTAGCATGCATTGCATTGCGGATACGACGTGGACAAGCTGGGTTTGATCCTCGAACGTCCAACAACGCAACATTTTTGCTCCTCCTGTTCCTCAGAATATCTCATCACAACCACCACATGCACTTCAAACCGCCTGCAAGTTAAACTTAACCTTCCCGGCCCATGACCATGCGCGCACAGGAAGACAACGACGAGTGGTCTACCTCCATGCGCGAGGACGACGGCGAGTCCGACTCTAGCGGCGAAGACGGTGCCGATGACGTCCGCATTCATGCAACCTGCAACCCCATGCAAGCACAACTGGTAAGACTATCCCGGTAGCGTCACAATTGACCTCGCCTCTGCCTCGTGTTCCCCCCTCCAGCGTATTTCTGAGCTCATGCAGCTGTGATCCTGCCAAATGCATGTTCTGATATGGACCAACGAGCTCACCGCCCTTCTCTTTCAAATTTTGCTACCCTTCCTTTTTTGCGAGCAGGGCCAGCCTGCTCTCGACATCGGCACAATCGATGAGGCTGGGATCAAATTCAAAGACAACCCCTTGTGAGCAGCTCAAATGCGCAAACTTGTGATGGTCGGTACAGCCTCGTGACTGAATGCTTGGGAGCATGCATGCAGTGCCAAAGCAAAGCGCCAGGCCAAGTTACGAGAAAGCCATGCGCTCACCTCGAAGACGTCAAGCGGCAGCCTTCCCCGACAACCATCTCATCGCATCTCACCTCCGGCCTCCAAGCCCGGTGCGAATCAGAAGGCTGAAGGATCGTCGACAGCAGCCAGGTCGCAAGCGCAACATCATCCCATGCCCCCGCATACATTGCTCTCGCCGGACGAATATAGCAAGCCGAATGCGTATCCACCAGGCCCCAGCTGTCCTGCAAGCAAAGAGAAGACTCCACGCCCTTCAGCCTCGCAACAAACGCAATCGAAGGAAATTCCTGATGGAATGTCTTTGCCTCCCTCACTTGCTCTTCTGCATTCACTCCATCAAAGCCCCTCCGTGACGGCCCGTGAGGACAGCACCCTGAAATCACAAGAATGTCATGAGGACGACGACGCGACGCAGCCAATACCGAACAGTGACGATGAGCCCTCTCCCTTCGCATTCAACATTCAAGATGCCGACATCGGAGACCAGAGCATTACTCGTAACCAGGAAGCGCAGCCTGCGAGCGTCCCGGTTGCAGAGCGGTTCGGCTGGCCTGCGCCTTATGCATCGAAATTGAGCATCGGCGTATCATCTCCTGCTCCAGTTAACCCATCACGGTCTCCTCTCCGACCGGCATGGATACGCACACAGCGGATAGGTCCCTCGGCCGGGCAGCTCATATTCGAACCGCTTGCCCCAGAACTAGCAAAAACGGCCACACAGACTGCCATCGCATCGCAACACAGCCACGTAGAGCACGTTCAACACAAGCACCCATCAAGTCCGTTCCTTGAGTCGATGTCAAATTTCTTGTCCACATTCGCTTACGACGAGAACGTTCATGATGTGGCTCAGCCATCGCCGGTGCTCAGAATGCAAGTCCCGACGCGCGACGGAAGCAGCAAATTGGACAGTGGTCGCATCTTTGGTCAGACATGGCACTCGTCTTCCAGCACGCTTGCTCCAACTCCGTCTCCACCGACAACAACCGCACTCCGTCCTCCACAATACGAAAATACGGAATCGCAGAGTTCTGTGTGGCCGTCTTTGGCACAAAAGTACGGACCCAGTGAGTATGCGCCTTTCGCCAAGACGGCCGTGTGTTCCTGCGATATTGAGATGGAGAATTTGTCGCCGCAGAAGCGTTTCGTTCGTGGGACCAGTCCGAAACTTCTCGTTCACCTCCAGATCGATCCCAGATGGAACGGACCGATCCACGAAGGTGGAACGTGGCTTCTAACGCTCGCTCCACAGCCGGCAAACGACTGTACGAGCCTTTGTCTGGCTCGAATGCGGTTGAGGACGATGACGAGATCGCCTCTTGGTCCACCTTGAGCGCAACCCGAAGCTTGCAGAAACCCAGGCTGCATGCACTTCAAGGACCGAGACCGCCAAGTAGAGCTCCTCCACAGGCTGACCTGCCCCAACGTTTGCGCGCCACTTGGCGAACGAAAGACGATGACCAAACCTTGAAGAGCCGAATTGGAACGATGACGAAGAGCTCGCGAGGAGGCCATGCCAGCGCAAGTGGAGCAACCATCCGCCTCAGTTCGGCGTTCAGACTTCCATTGCAACGCAAAACTCACGGCGGCACCTCGCGGCAAGACGGTCGGAGTCGAGGGCCGGTCGACGGTGGACAACAAAGTCCTCCCAAGAGAACGCGATTGAACTCAGCGGCGCCCGGCCCGAGTCAATCGGCAGCTGGACGCCCCGGCCCGAGCTTCTTGGACCTCAGCAACAGAACGTCGTTTGCTCCCACTCCGTTGGAGCGCTGGAAGGCAGGCTGGGACCACAACTGAACATATGAAATGCATCCCCAATGAACCGTACATGCTGCCGGTCCCGCCTTGCTCGGATTCTCAAGCATGGCTGGACGTCATTTCACACCAGAGGGGACGCTCTTCGAGAGGGAGAGAGATGAGAGAGAAAGGCATCACATTACGGTTGACTAACACAGTTCCTGAAAAGAGTTGTGAAACACGGACATTGAAGATGGAGAGCTTGAGATGAGAAGAGAGAGGGGGAGAGAGCGCGCGCGCAGGCGATCGAATCTTGGAGAGTGAGAAGGCTTCCAACGAAAGTATCAGATTCGTATTCGGGGGTCGTAAAAGGGACGGTGGTCGTGAAAATAAGATAAGATTTGCGGAGGAGAGTGTCGAGAATGAACTCCACTTCGCACATTCTGATCAGGACCTTCACTGTCGTCTTCTGTTCCCTCGTCTTCGAAAGAAAGGACTGCGTTGATGTCTCGGTGACAAGTAAAGCCCGCTGCTAGTTGTCCCAATATGGCAAAAGAGAGAGAGAGGCAAAGGGAGGAGGACCTGGAGGCACCTCATCTATGGATCAAATGCGAATGTGTTGAGTTTGTAAAGGGTCCGGAGATTGAATCAGTGCCGTGGGCTGACTGTCTCCTGAGAACCGACAAAGTGGAACAGATGCAAGGGAGCTTTTTGGCCATCAACGGCACGTCTTGAAGAAGAAAACTGTCGATATTCACGGTTCGAAGGGGCGCCAAGGGAAAGTGCAGAATGGTGCGAAAAGGCGGTGCGGCTCACGACCGAAGGCGGAAGACGAAGGACAAGGAGTCGGCTATGGAGTATGCCACCGACTACTGAATTTTTGATGCTGGTATCCGAAGGCGCACGGCCTTTTTGCAGAGAATAGAAAAGGGGGCTGAGGAGTTGAAGCAGGCCTGGAGGGGATCGCGCCGACCAAAAGGCCAACACAACGTCGAAACTTGAATCATTTGGTGCTTTCTGTAATGACAAGGCGTGGGCTATAGCGATGCAGCCAGGGACATCTTGACTTAGCACTGCATCAAGATTGAGGCATGAGATCAGTTTAGACTCACTGCTTGGTGATGATCTCAATGAGATGTCTTGTCTGGAACGGGAAGAAGTTCGCCCGCTGCAGACCGCTTCCTGCCTGCGATCGGGTCACCTACGGCGAAAGCCTGAGACTGCAAACGTTGTTGCTGCTGCTGTGCTGCTGCTACCGCTGCCGCTTTCGACAGCACAGCCGAAGAGGCGTCTATTCTCCGTTTCTGATCCTTCATCGCCTCCTCTGCCGACGAGAATCCATTTCGGTGGGTACTGCTTCCACTGCCGGATTCATTGCTGCCGATTGCCTGGTTGGAATTGCTCTCAAGCGATGTTGCGGTCGTGCTAGTCTCGCCCGACGGATTCGCCGAAGATTGACTGCTTCCATTGCCACCATGAGGGATCAGGAAGCGATGTTGGTGTCCTCCGCGATGTTGATGCTGCTGCGGATATGTGTCAAATATGCTGGCTGAGGACATAGTGCCACCTGCTCCGGAGGAAGACGATGGGTCCATCTGAGCGCCGCCGCTTCCCATTCCCATCATTGGTATCGAATGCACAGAGTCCATGCTCATGTTCATTGACTGTAACCGCTGCTGGAAAGAGGAATGTAACGGGTGACCGCCGTCGTGGAAGGCCGAATTGTGCTGCTGTTGCATTGGCACGATATCTGGACGCCGAATCCCAGCTGCAGCGAGTGCGTTGGCACGACCAGACATTCCACCGTTGGATGGCAAGACCCGCGAAGCAGTCGGGCTTTGTACGGACGGCCCACCCATAGACGATTGAGAGCTTGAATGCTCCATCGACATGGCGAATCCTGACCCAAAGCTACCGTTGCCGTTGAGGGAACCGATGATGCTGTTGACGTGGTTGGGATGGTGAGAAATAGCTGACGCTTGAGCGGCCATTTGCTGGTGATGCGCAAGCATTTGCTGGTTCAAACCATTGTTTGACCCGTTGCCGAAGCTATTTGATGGCGTTTCGCCAGCGTTGCCAGCAACGGGCGTGGCACCATTCATGGCACCCTGAGAAGCACCATTGTTGGGCATCCGACTGCGGCGTTGAAGAGTCCTGACTTCCTCCCTGAGCTTCTTGTTCATGATCTTCAACTGGTGGAGCTCGAAGACCCATGAGCTACTTCGATAAGTACTGAGCTCAGTGAACACTGAGCCTGCGCCGCCGATGTCGAGTGCAGCCGCGGCCGCGGCGGCCGCTTCCGCTTCGCCGACTGCGTCCTTTGACGAGCCAAGTGGCTTGGAGTCAGCGCCTTTCAGCACTGATGCGTGAGGAGGCAGCACTTGCATGGAGCCAGGTTGAAGCTGCGCTCGAACCTTGAGCATTTGCAGGTCGTTCATGTACGAGATGTTGGCTTCGAAGGAGATTTGACCTGTCGCCCGGCGGATGTGCACAAAGACCGACGAAGTCGAGTCTCGCAATTCTCTCTTTGACGAAAGCTGCGAGTTCGCATCCGGGTCTTCAGCGGGTAGATCGTCGGAAGCTTGTCCGAAATCCTCGGCCTTCTTCATCGCAAGGGCGTGTTTCGCAGATGGGAAGAAGGTTGATAGCACTGGAACCGGCTCGCCGTTCCCGGTAGTGTCTCGTAGCACGTGGCTGACCATTGAAACTGAACCGGATCGAAGCGCCTCCAAGATGGCTGGCACAGCCTCTGAATTACTCATCTCTGCAAGATGTTGTCCTTGCAGAGCGATGGGCGTGCACCCCAGTACGGCAGCAGTCCGGCTCGTCGAACTCAAGAGGAGTCCGTCGACCGAAACCTTAGACCAGAATGCGGGCTCACGATCCGAGGCAGTCTGCCTGACTTGATCCCAGCTCAAGTTATATACCGTTCTCGCCCGACCGGAGGAGATGACAACCTTGCGACCTTTGCCCTGCTCGAGGTGAAGCTTGCCGATGCTCTCGATCCACTGGTGACCAAGGTGCTTATGCCGCATGCGCAGGAGCAGATTGACTTGAGGTCCAGACTGACCAGCGCCACCTTTGGTCAGCGCCTTGTAACCTCCCGCAGCCTTGGCGGATCGACGGGCGGCAGCTGCAATGCTCGCATTGCTAGTTGAATCCTTGAGTTCTCGGAAGACGGGCACGACGTCTGAAGGATGGCAGAAGTCGGAGATGGAGCGTCCGATTAATTCCTCCGCCTTGTATCCGAGGATTCGTTCCACGGAAGGTGAGACGTAGAGGAAAATACCCTTCAGACTGAGGACGTGGACCAAGTCGTGCGAGTTGTCAAGGAGCAGACGAGCCCAAGGACGAACATCAGTCTGTCCGTTGGCAACAATCTCGGCCAACTTGTGCGCTCCATTGACTTGTCGGTGCTTCTCTTCCAAAGCTTCCCTGATCGGGTCCGTTGGCTGCACAACGGGTGGAGCCATGGGCTTCCGGGCGGAAGTGGTGTAATTGACCACGTACTGGCCATTCGCGTCCTTTTCCAGGATTGCACCGGGCTGCTCCACCAGATCAACTTGGAAGCCGACGAAGTACTGAATCACGTTGGAGTCGCCCCACGGAATGGGAACGATCGTGACCAGATTAATGAATGCCTTGCCGTTCTTCTTGTAGTTGATCAGACTGGCTTGGCACTCTCGAGTGCGATCGATGTGCTTCTTGATGTGTGCCACCGCTCGGCCATCTGTGTTGAGACGTTCTGAGCCTTGGGTCACATTTCCTTCCGGTGCTTGGAGGAACCGACAATTCCTGCCGAGCACATCCGCCGGCGAGTAGCCTGTCAGCCGAGTGAAGGTGTCGGACACGTAGATGAGCGGGTGATCAGGTGAGAGTGCATCTGAGACTGTGAAGGCGCAAGAGAGATCTATGGGTCCCAGCTGTATCCTTGGATTCTTGCGGGTCGCCACCTTGGTGAGAGCACCGAGAATATCGAATCCTGAGGATGAGTACGAGTTGCGCACATGGTTGGGGCCACCCTTGGCATTCGCCGTAACGGCAATCTCGTGATATGGTCCATGGAAGACCGGGTCGGAGTCGGTGCTCACACCTTCCCCTGAAGATTCGCGCACAGCTCGCGCCGAACTTGCTGTCGACTTGCGCGCATCATCGTCATCGCCGGACGAGGCGCTCTTAGACTTAGACCCGTTGTAGTTAGACGAGTGACTGTCTTGCTCGGCAGCAGCCTCAGCAGCCGCTTGTCCCGCTGCCATGGCTCGCTTTGTGCGTCCACTGACCACTCGTTCGTGACCAGCGGTCGCTGGTGAATCATCGCCAGGGCCACCATCGCTGATGCTTTTCCGCTTCAAGCCACCGGCCATCTTGGCGAACCCGCTACCGCCATTCGGCTCGATGTGACTGTGACGTTGACTCTGCGTGTCACCAGAGCCACCTGAGTCCGAACCGGTACCCTCCGAGGCAACAAGCCGACTGAGCCGTCTGCGTTCTTGCAGGCTGAGACGTTGAGCATGAGCAGCCTTGGGTCCTCCCTCTGGACCGGCTTTGCTGCTCCTGCCGCGACCCGAGGCTGACTGGGAGTTCGACGAACTCTCGCTCGATGCTCCAGATCCAGCTTCAGGACCGCCGGTCTCCGCGGCCCAGCTCATGACCCGGGCAGCAACGCTCTCGCGAGCGGCACGGATGTCGACCTTTGCGCTGTTTCCAGACTTGTTGCCTGAGGCGGTGGTGCCCGATGGAGCAGAGGGTGATGCAGATTTGCTGTTGTCTTTGGACTTGGACGGTGACGTCTTCTGCTTGTCAGACGCATCTTTGGGGAGCGGGGCTGACTCGTCCGTCTCGACGTCGTCCTCTTCGGTCTTGGCTTGAGTAGCAGCCGCGACAGTCTCCGCAGCGTTTGCAGTCTTGAGGAACTGATTGTGGTGCGCAGCTATGCGTGCTCGATAGTCCTCCTGTGCCTTTTCAACAGCGCTTTGCGCAGATGCCTGATGACCGGTAGGCTGCTGTTGATCCGTTGGTGCAGCACTGATTCCTTGACTGGTCATGATAGCCCCGCTTGAGTAGAACGTGGGTATGTTACCAGGTTGAGGATACGAGCCAGATCCGAAAGGCGCTTGAGCGCCCTGCTGCTGCGTATTCAGATGAGCTGGCGGGTGCAGCATCTGCTGCTGTTGGGGCAGCATCTGTTGCTGATGCGGCAGCGGAGCCGTGCGCGGAGAAGTATCGAAAGCCAGTGATTGCTGCTGTTGCGCTTGGGAACTGGGTGGCAGCATTCCCCCTACCGCAGCTTGGTTGGCGATGCGTATCTGCTGTTGAAGACCCCATTGCATCTGCATTTGTTGGGCTTGCTGCATGATCTGGGAATCATTCCATACCGGACCTTGGCTTCCACCACCGCCAACGCTTGTTAAATCGGTAGTGTGTCGGCGGATGGCATCGGGTCCAAGCGGTGGGTGGTTTCCGCTGTTAAGGACAGCGGCAAGACCGGCGTTGGACATGTTGCCGATGTCCATCATTTGCTGATTGCCCATCGCGCCCAAGCCTAGTCCCATCATGTCGATGCTTCCATCCATGCCCATGCCAAGTCCACCAATGCCGTCAAGTCCGTACAAACCAGAAGGACCAGTCACATTGTTGTTGGTGTTGTGCCCGCTGTTGCTTGATTGCATGTTGACCGTGTCATTGGTCTTGTCGTTGTTTTGAGATGAGGTAGAGAACAGCATGGCATCCATGGACCCAGATCGGACGTTGCTCTGGGATGGCATCTGCTGAAATTGGTGCTGAGCAGTGGGCGACTGTGAGATCGACTGATTACCAGACATCGAGATGCCGCCGTTTTTGGCACTGATCGAGAAGCTGCTCAGCCGAGAAGGGTCGTACTCGCTGGCCGTGGCCCAGGAGGGCAGCATATTGTCCTTGTTGCCGTGACCCCCACCTCCGCCTGGCGGTTGCCCAGGGTCGAATACAGGCAGGCCCTCACCGTCGTGAATGGCACTATCGCCACCGGTAGCGTCGCGCATGGCCGCCTTCAGAGGAGAACCATGAATGTCCAGGCCACCGGCTCCGACCCCTGCCGAGGGTAGCATGCCGGTCGAAGTAGACGTTTGCATGTGTGCTGCGGACAAGGGCGACGACGGCGGGGAGGTGCTGTTGATGAAAGCGTTGAAATCGAATGTGGGCGTCATGATTCCTGGCAATTGTGTGGGGTTGAGAGGTACCGTTTTGCGCTTCTTGCTTATGTGGCCCACGAGCTCAGCGGCTGTATGCTCTGCTGGTGAAGGTGCTTCCTCAAAGAAAACCTCGGTTGGGCTGGTCGGATGGCTTCGATCGAGCTCGATGTGCCGGAGTTGTGCTAAGAGGGTACTGGTAGATGAGGCCGAGTACGATCGGTCTAGCTTGATGCCGCCTTGGGTTCGGCCGCTCTGTGTGCTGAGAGAACGCTCGACAAGGGTGGCCGAGGGTGAGAGCGGAGAAGTGACGCTAGAGCAGTAGCCACCGACGTAACCCTGGGGTTCGTAGAAGGGTGGAATCCTGTGCTGGTTCCAATCGACGTGGTCGGTTCTGAACACAGGCGTAGAATGCACCGGGGGAATGGATGCTACCGAGCTTTCGTGGAAAAGCGGCACACGGGGTAGAATATGACCTTTACTCGACGAGAATAGAGGTGGCTCTTGCTGATGGGCAGACTGCAAACTAGGCAGGTTCTGGTGTCTGACGCTGATGGGTGATCTTGAGGATGAGGACGAAGGCGTGGGAGGGAGTGCTGGTGTGAAGTGACCACCGGCGAGAGAGCTCAAGATCGGTGTGGAAGGTGAAAGCGGGTGTGGATAATGCTGTGCGACGCAGCTAGATTGGGGAACAGTGGGTATGAGAATGGGAGAGGACGACGAAGCTGAGACGGGAAAGGGTTGCGACCTTAGCGAATCCTGCGACATGTCAAAGAAGAAAAGTGTGTCAGAAGGATTCGCGATGTAGAAGCAAATCTATCGGTGCAAAACTTACGGAAGGTCTGGAGTAGGGAGAAGTGAGTTGATGGATCGTCTTGAAGGAGACTTTGCTGTTTTCCTGTGCCTTTGACCGGAAGACTGAATGCTTGTCGAAAGGGTGGTGGCTTAGTAGAGCCGTGAGGTAGATTCGACAAGGATCAAGGATTCCAGAGGCGCAATGGACAACAGTCCGAGTTGATGTGTCGTAGCAAGGACCCTGTTTGGCGGTTTATGCCCTTTGTTGTGAGATGATAGGTCTCAAGGGTGGTTATGTCGTTCAAAGTGAGACGACGCCGGGTCTGGTGGTGGAAGTGCAAAGTTGCGCAGAGAGGCGCGGGGAGTCGAATTCGCTGAAGCGGAGTCGTTCAAGCGAATCTGACTTGAGTGTTGTGGGTGTAGTTGTGTTGCTGATTGATGGACAAAGGAAAGGGTCGGGATGGCTGAGGACGATACTCAGAGACGTATCCGTAGCCCAAGACTTTGCCTCGGTGTGTGTGTGTAAAAGGGCGGGGGAAAGGTGCAGAGCGATATCGGCTGCAAGTTTTAGGGGTGGTTAGATCAAAGATCCGCTGGACGACGGTCGAGGTCTCTAGAGGCTCAAGTGGCGTTCCGGCTGGAAACTGATGGTATCGAGGTCGTAAAGTATCCCAGATGGGGAGATGAGGATGATGAGAGATAGATGAGAAGAGCCCTAAGGATGGAAGAAGAGTGAAGAGAGAGGTTGCATGTAAGGAGTATGTCGAGACACCGGCAGATCAAGCACCACTCACAGTCGGTCGTCTGTGTACTCAAATCAGAGAGACGAGATGAAGGACGTGTGCCTCTCAGGGAGTAGGTGAGGGGAAGGGGTGCAGAGCGATGATCGGCTGCAGAAGGTAGAGGGGGTGTTGAGATGTATGCTGGCGTTCACAGGCTGGTGGCGTGTTGACACCGGGTTTTCTTTGCGTCTTCGTTGGCCTCTTCTGTCAGATCCTGGGATGGAGGAGTGCGACAGGGACCACCAAAGGGTGGTGGGGAGGTCGGAGGTAGACTGAGAGACAAAGCAAGGCAGAGAAGCAGACTGGTCAATGCGATTGGACGCCTTGGGCATCGAGGTGGATGATGCTCACTGAAAACTTTGCTTGCTGCCCGATAGCTGGCGCTTTTACAGGCTCTCTTTGTGTGACTGGCGGTTGAAAAGGCGAGACACACTTGGTGTAGTTGGGACGTGAGTGTGCGTAGTTGCGCGTAAGGTTGTGGTCGAGCGATATCGGCGACCGGGTTACTTGGTGTTGGTAGTGTTGGGTGCTGGTGGATGAGTGTGATGGTGAAGGGATTCGACTCGCAGTCGGAAGCAACGTGAAGGGTGTGTGGGAGTGTGTGTGCTGTATGGCGATTGGGGCACGGCGCGAGTGAGAGTGAGAAATCAACAAGCAAGGGCGAAGCGAATGCGCGCTTGCCCGCGCAAGTGCAGGAGGAGTGAACCATAAATTTGATACAGTAGTTTGCCACCACGATCGAAGGGGTTGTCCAGCACTGGAGCAGTCTTGGTGTGACACAGACCCTGAGCAGCTCAGGGTCTTGGACCCTTTCTCGCCCACTTGTCAGGGTGCTGTGAGACCCCCGATGACTTTGCACGAGCATCAGTCACGCCGGCAATAATGCGCACAGAAACTCCTAGGGAATAGAGCCAAGCCAAGCAGACACCGCAGGAAACTCAAGAGAAGCCGGGCTCATCACGTGACTTGGCACGGCTTCTTGGAGCCGAAAATGGGCGAGAGAGCAATCCAACCCACCCTCAGCAGATGGATGGATGGATTGCTTGTTCAGTAGTGACGATGCTCAGGAGCAGCTCGCAATAGATCCAGCTCAACAAGAGAGATAGACACAGAGGGAAGAAAGCGACATGGTACGCACCGCCCTGCAGAGGCCACTGGCAGCCGCTGCTACGACGACCAGCACAGCAACAGGCACAGCTGCCAGTGCGGCCACCGCAGCTCACTATCAGCATCAGGATCACTATGGACAGCATCACCATCAGAACAGCTGGCGAGGTCGAGGCTTCATCCCAGTCGCATCTCAATCTCAGTTTCCTCCACAGCCACAGCCAAACCACCAGTATTCATGGCCCGGCACAGGCTCGAGGCTGCATTCCTCCATCGACGAGCCCGCTGGGGAGCCACCCCAGGACGGAGATGTGCACGATGCCCCTAAAGACGATGACGAGTGCTTCTACGATGCCCTGAGCTCAGTCTCGCCTCCGCCTGTCCTGGTCCCAGCCACCCAAGAGGAGTCACGCCTCGAAGAGAACCTGAAGCCACCCAGACCACCGATCACGCCTCCTCCCCTGGCCCCCAAGCAGATCCTCGCTACCATTGCCCCTTCCGCCTCTTCCTACCACGCTCAGTTTGGGTCACTGCCCAGCAGGACAACAACGACCAACCCTGTTCCTCCAAGTTCACCTCCTCAGAACTTCTCCCAGCCATCATCGCCACCACAGCAGCAGCAGCAATATCAACAACAACAACAGCAGCAGCAGCAGCAGCATCGTTCACACAGACGATCCGTCTCGAGTTCTTCCATCCTCTCCTTTGGTTCCCTCGGCCCTCCCACCGAGCTCTTGCAGGCCATATACAGAATCTTGCCCAGCCCTCTAGCAGCTCAGGAGCGCAGACATCAGCAACTGCAGCTTCAGCTCGCCCTGCTCCAACAGCACGAACAAGATCAACACGATCTCCAACAGCAGCAACAGCAGCACGCCTCGCCACAGCAACATCAACAGCAACCGCAGACCGTACTCCAAGCACCCATTTTCCTCCAGAACAATGCGACGTCTTACCCTCCCACAAGCACCAGCACAGCAGCTGTGCCTACTATTCTCCTTCCGAGCTCCGTCGATGTTTTTGGGGGCATCGTCGACGCACACGCCCTCGAGGCCTATTCGAATACACTCCGCGAGAGGGGCTGGGTCGAAGATCTCTCCGAGGACGAGGACGCAGAAGACAAACAGGCTCATACTCCCATCGAGGGCGGCGCCATCACCCCGGCACTCACATCTTCAGTGCGACCACCACAGGAAGACGACGACATTATTGCTTCACCATTCCGCCCTCCTGCTCAATCCCTGCGCCAATACTATCCTTCCGTGTATCATCAGCAGGAACTAGAACGGCGGCAGCAAATGTCACGCGATAGTGTGCGCATGGAGCAAGAGAAGAGGAAAGCGGCCGCTGCTATCGCTCAAGCTCAGCATGAAGCACAAGCAGTCGGAAGCAGGATCCTCGATCGTGCTGATTTTGGGGAGAACAGGCAGGCGCGTCTTGATGCGAATCACATCCCTCCTCCGCCTGCGTACGAACACAACTCTCAACAGCATGGATCCCAGCCACAACAGCCATTTGCCTCTCTTGATAGGCCCCAGGCCGAACCAGGGCAAGCGCTAGAAGCAAGCGGGAGCGGTGAAGGTGGCGCGGCCGCAGCGACAGGTGCAAATGAGGACGATGAGCATGATCCAGAGCGTCGCTTCATGCGTGCCAAACGGGAGGAATGGGAACAAGCCCTGGCGCGAGAACGAGAGCGGGAAAAGGAACGCACGCTCCGAAGACATAGCACGCTGCATGCAGGCGCAGGCGGAGCTGCGGGCTATCTTTCCAACCGGCGAAGGACGATGCCGCCTCTGCATCAGATTCTTCAGCCGCCTGGAGCTGTCCCTCCGTCGAATCCATTTGCGGGGGCTGCCGTGGTCCCACAGCAGGCTACAACGCAAGTACAGCAGCAGAGAAGGAGAGAGCTTCCTCCTGCGATTGCAGCTGCCATCAATGCGCCCCGAACCCCATTGCGAGCCGGCGTCCTCCCGACAGCCACCATCCATGACGGAGCAGGCGGAGGAGGAGCCAATGATACTGCTGTTGCGACAGCGGGAGCAGGCGCAGGCACTGGGAATGTGAATGGCAACAGCAGCAGTCTCCATCGGTCGGCAAGTCGAAGTCATATAATCGACGCATGGAGAAGCACGGTTCAAGTCCCGCCCACGAGGGGACGCATTAGCGGCGGTACCAGCAGCCAGCGTCAACAGCAACAGATCCAAGCGCATTATCGGGGGCGATCGGAGGGTTATGGAACGGTCGGCGGTGGAATGACCACAGGGCCTATCGGCAACCCCATTGGACTGGGCATCGGAACGGTACAGCACCAGGTTGCTGGTCTTGGGCGCATGGAGAGCAGAGTCTGATATATGCGTCCGTCGCGCACCGCTACCGCATGCCACATCTTTCTGATTTCTTTCTCGAGGGCTGTGCCCGACCGAACTTTTCGTCCTCTCCCCGCACTTTGAGAATCCAGCGGTACACACTGTAGAATGTAGGCAATACCATTGATCGTACCATAGCCAACCACATCTCACGCGACAGCTTCGCATTCTTTGCGTGTACTGCGAACTCGTCGCGTCTGTGACTCTATTAATGTCTAGCGAGAAGAACACCGACACATGTCCGCAGTGCCTCTCTCTCTCCCGACTCTGCAAATGCGCTTCCGGCCCAGCGCACCTTACATCGCTGGTCGACCAGGAAGACGTATCCTACGTGCTTGTTGTGGAGACAGAGTGCCGAGCGTAAGAATGCCTCAGCTCCCGGTGACCGCGATGCTCCCACTGCTGCAACTTGATCTGAGCCGCTGCTCGCTCCGGAGCCACTCGACCCAGACTCGGCTTGTTCAGACACACCAAGTGCCTCTCTCCTGGCCGCCTCCAACTCCATTTCTAATGCGCGCTCAGGAATCACCGGCGCCGCCGTGCAAAGAAAGTAGTTCCGCTGCTCGACCGGGTCGGGAATGCTCGCCCTTACCGAGTTGAACACCAACCTCAACAAGAATGCCTTGAGCGCCGAGAGCTGCATGTTGAGCCGCACATGCTGGAACTGCGGGTGGGTCGCATACGTCGCAATCGCCGACTCGGTGAAAGAACGGACGTGCTCCTCAGAGGCTTTGGACGAGATGACGGACACGAGGCTGACCTTGTTCTTCAGGACCGAGGCCGTCGAAAGCTCGGCGCCGTCAGACAGCCGTTTGCCCACCCAGTCGGGCCACCACCTGGCGCGCTCTTCTCGGATCAGCGACGAGGGTGCGCGCCACGTCTTGCCGCCGTGGGCGCGGAGGGAGTGGAAATCGTGGAAATAGCCCTTGGTTGCTTGGGAGATGATGGCTTTGCGTTCATTGTACAAACGAGCGTCGCGCAGTTCTGCGGCCTTCTTCTTCTTAGCATCGACTGGCGCTGGTTTGGAAATCGATGTGGACCCAGCTGAAGAGGAGCTGCTTGCTATGTTTGAGGCAGCCGATGAGCTTGAGCTTGAGGGGGGCGAGGGTCTCGGGGCCTCGTTTGCGATGACCGCAGGTGGGAAGGGGAAGCCGGGAGCTGTGCTGAGAAATGGCAATGGCTTGGAGGCAGCCTTTGCGGCGGCTGTGGAGGTCGATTCGGTAAAAGAAGGTGGTTGCTGGCTGTCTGATGGTGCTTGAGGTTGCTGCTGGTTGCCTGGAGGCTGGGCAGAGGAAGAAGCGCAGCGGCAAGAGAAAGTGTCTGTCAGCCGGGCCGGAAAGCACGGAGCATGAGCGGAGGACACGATTGGATTCACTCCGATCCTTCTGATTACTTGTCTTGATGCCATCTTTGCGGTGCTGTCTGTCCTCGCCGTTGGAAGAATGGAGAGCAGCCTTTGTTCTTGTGATCGCGTTGGACAAGCTTGCTTCGTTTCCATCCCGATTCTTCCTTTCGGCCGAGAGCGGTTTGTTTGTTTGTTGCATTCCTCGGAAGGTTTTGTTCGCGACCCTGCAGGGGGGAAACCAACACCGCGAGCGAGCGAGCGCGACAGAGGGTCCCTTTCCTTCTTCTTTCATACAGCAACGCTTCATCCACCTCCCATCGCCATTGGCGTGTTCCCCAGCACCAACAAGACGCATCGCTCACCCTCACTCGCGTTCAAGCACTACTGCTGCATACACCATGTCCCGCGAACTCTCTTACGACGAGCTAGTTGAACGCATTCACTACTCTGAGAAGTATTCGGACGACGAATTCGAATATCGTCACGTCATCCTACCCAAGGCGCTGCTCAAACACATTCCCAAGGCGTACTTTGACCCTCAAGAACCAGGTGTGCTTCGAATCCTGACAGAGCAAGAGTGGCGCGGACTCGGTATCACCCAAAGTCTGGGCTGGGAACATTACGAAGTACATGCACCTGAACCACACATCATGCTTTTCAGGAGAGAGAAGGACTACCAAGACAAAGTGAGCCCTTCCTTCACGTTCTGGAGTGATCTTCTGTTGCAGAAATGCTGACTCTGTATCCATTTTCACTGTCAGTACGGAAATTCAGGAAAGCCAGCTGCCGCTGCCGCTGCCACAAATGGGCACAGGAAATGAGATGCGCGGTACATGCGGGCTTCACCAGGAGGGAAGACGCGTCAAGGGCCAGCAAGGCGTGCTAGATGCAGTGCAGTACCTGAATATGGTCGCATGGATCGATTTGGGACTCTGGCAGATGGGAATTGTCAGCTAATTGAGATTGGCGGTCCAAGTCGATTGTTATATCATGGTCAAGCTCTTTTCGAAGCCGGCGAAGCAAGAAGCAGCGAGGGCTCGACCTCTGGGCACCGGTCTACATCAAACACTCAGATACCCGGCATTCCTTCCATCATTCCACAAGAGGTGACCTGATTGCGATCCGCGGACACGGAACGCTCCCAGCGCTCGTACTACTGTCAACAATTTCCGAACGGTCGTTTTATATCAGCATTATTACCCACCTTACTCCAACACCTGTGGTCTTCGTCAAAAGCATTCGGGCATCGCCTTCCGACCCCTCTTCCCGTGGAACCCATCCTTTACCTCCTTCGCCCGACGCATTCAGCACTTCAACCCACCTCCTTCCGCCCTTTTGAGTCATCATTACTGAACTGTATTTGTGTCTGTTGTGTTTGTGACCCTCTTCACTCCCCTTCCCCTCTTTTCCTTCCCACCCTTCATGCTTCGATGCTTGGTCACACCTGACTTTCTCATTCCTTTGACGGTCCGATCCGTGTCTCGCACTTCACAACTTCCGCTCCCCCCTGGCCATCTCACTCGGTCCCATCAGTCATACCTGTCACCCGGTGTCCGACCCCAATTTGTCATGCAACCCATTTCTCTGTCCTTCAGCAATGAACACGCAATGGCATCTGCAGCAACACACAATGCCACCGCCGCCGGTAATCGTCGAACTTTATCACAAGTAGAGCATCTGCTTCGGTAGACAGTCGTCCAGGCTGGTTTTGCAAGTCCCAATACATTTACAGAATTACATATGGTCGGACAAGGCCTTGGAAGTTGAGCTCGCCGAGGTTTAGAAGATGAAGGGAATGACTGCCTTTCTTTTGGCGGGCAGCTCGTCGCCAAAGGTCTGTCGATACCAGAGGTGACCCTTGTATGCGCGTGGAAGCATGGCTGCTACCTCCGCCAAAAGGAAGAGGAAAGGCGGGGCCTGGAGCAGGACTTTGAAAGTTTGCAGGCTAGTCGATGCGGTGGGCACAAGGGATGATGATTGGAAGATTGGCAGGAAGTAGAGCGCGGCGAATGCGAAGCTTGCCCATTCGAACCCTGTTTCCGATCGTGATCGTAAACAGCAGAGAACAGTCAGGTTGAGCAATGAACATGAGCTGAGCCGAGAATAGTGACACGGCGACATGCAGTGCCGATACTCACATTCTGACAAGTAATTGGGGAAGCTGATGTACTCGAAAAGACCTCCATGGGGCACCTTGTAGCGCGACTTGACATCACCCCCTTTCCCGTTGCTACTAGACTGCTTCGCGACAGCCTGGGTGGCCTCCTTCTTGGGCTTTCGTCGCAAGTTGGCCAAGAGCTCGTCATGATACACGTTGCCCGCAAAGCCAATGGCCCACCCCGCAATGCCGATCCAGAACAGTGGGGAACGGATTGCAGACGCGGGAATCAAACCAGGACCTGGAAACGAGCTGGCAATCACGGGCGCGGCAGCAGTGGTCTTTCGGTTCCAGAGAGAAGCGACTGATGCCTTGGCTACCTTTTTGATCGCTTCCGTGGGAGCCGCAAACGCAGGCGACCGACCTCCGAGCCAGGATCCCATGAGGAATCCGTTGATCAGGTTGAAGAAGACGGCAGAGAGGGGCACAGAGATGTGCATAGGTGACCTTGTTGGGCTGGTCAGCGGCGAGATGACGGCTCTGTGCGCATAGTGGATGACAAAGAGCGCGGCCAAGATCCGGTTTGGCAGGGGCAGCTCTCCGAAGGCAGACAGATGTGGCTTGATGATCGAATCCCAGGTCGCGGCCGAGAGCAAAGGCGGTGTGAGCAGGGTCGCCACAAAGGTCAAGGGCGACACAATCTCCATGACGATCCATCCGTAGTTTCCGTGGATGTTCGCGTACCAGGCTCTTGAATTCTTGGAGTGGAATCGGCCATGCGGCGCATCCATTCCCCAGATCAGGACGGGAGATACCAGCCAGCTGGATTGAAAGGTCGTGATTCCGAGCGAGTACAGTGCTGTGCCCGTGGATGCCAGCGCATTGGACGGCACCAGCTTGGAGAAGATCTGCTGCGTTTGACTCATCTTGTCCGAATGCTGGAGTTGTTGTGTTGGTGTCGCGGTTCCTTCCTGTGGATCGTCTTCGCGCTCCGATTGCCAAAGGTCGGTTTGGCATGACATCACAGAAGTCTCTCGTTGTGGCAGCCACAAGTGGCTCCACCGGCCGAGAGCAAGACTCGGCCTAGTCCGGGAGTTTCCTCGACCAGACTGCACCTAGGGTTCATCTGGTCGAGAACAACACCCGCGACGTCGTCCTCATCGACACTGTGGTCGACAAGGACGACAACCGCTTCCAAGAAGCGGTTCGGTGGAGCTTCGCTCCAAGGGTGTCTCTTTGCTCATCTCCCCTCCTGGGAGACGATGCTTCTGAGCCCCTTTCCCCTTTTTGACACAGGCCAAGTGCCTTTCCTCCTTCCTTTGTTTTCCTCTTTTCCTTCTCTTCCTTCCTGGAAGTTTCCCCTCCTGTAGACAGATATAAGCAGACAGTGCTTTCGCACTTCCCATGGAATCAGACATTGAATTCCTCAGTCTTCTCGTAGCCTCTAAGCTGTGAATCTTCCTCTGTCGAGTTCTTTCAACCTCTCCTTCTGAAGCGTAGTGTTGTTCTGGCATTGTGCCCATCACTTCCTTGTTGCCAAGCAGGATACTCAGTGCTCGCGTGGCAAGCGGCGATTCAGCTCTCCGTTACCACA
>LAXH01000242.1:0-21632 GCA_001006505.1 Tilletia horrida | reverse complement strand
CATGGGGAAGTGAGGCGGGTTGGGTCGGTCCTCTTTGGGACAATGCCTGTGGGAAGGAGAATCTGAGGTGTTTTGCTCAGTTGTAATTGGCTGTTGTAATCTACTCTCTTAATGCTTTCCATACAACCACTGGGGACTTTTGCATTTCTTTGACCTCTTCTCGCTCTCTCGCTCTCTCTGTGTGCTTGCGAGTGAGGTTCCTTCCCGCTTATCTTGGCTGGCTCTCTCTCTCTCTCTCTTTCCCCTTCCCTCTCTTCCCAGCATCACAACACACAAGACGAAGAGCTGCAAAGGAACTTCGAGGAAGAGCATTCAGTCCGTGCTACTGACCCAGCCCCTCCCTCCTTCCCCCCTCCTTCCACGCTGATCTCCTCCTGTTCTCTTTGCATTTCTCACTTTCCAGTCTCTCTCTTTCCCTCGCTCTCCTCTCTTCCTCTCTTGTCTCCCTTCTTCAGAAGTCTACACGTTGCACAACACAGCAAGTCAGGTCGTCAAGGTCATCGTTCGTAGAGAAGAGCGCAGGCTGCATTTCCCACATCAACTTCTCATCTCATTCCTTCCCCGGCTTGTTTTCTCTCTCCCACCCGCTTCCACCTCGGTCTGCTCAACATCGACCTCATCGAAGCAGCAGCAGCAGCAGCAGCAACAACAACAGCAGCAACAGCGACATCACCGGAAGCGCTTTCCCTCAGAATCCAATGGTCCTCCGATCCATCTGCTAAATTTGCCCTCTCTCTCTCTCTCGCTCTCAAAAAGCCGTCGCTCGATCAGGCAACAACCCTCGATCCGTCGGCCAAGAGTCGGGGACCTTCTCACAGGTCAAAGGGGCCCAAGGAGTTCACTCTCCTTGCGCAGACATCACCCAGTTAACAATGGCAATGGAATCATCAGCAAATGTGCCGGGCTCGCTCCTTGCCTCACATGACTCTACAAACTCGCACGCCTCCTCCTCAAAAATGCTCCTCGACGACTCTCCGCCATCACTCGACCCAAGACCGTCGACTTCACAACCTACAGAAGATCATGATACAACATCAGCAGCAGCTGTACTCCCACCTTCTCCACCCCTCTCCTTGCCTTCATTGAGCAAACCAAGAGCCTCCGCATTTCCAACATCCCTGTCCGACTTTAGGCTGCATTCGCCCGCATGCAGTCCAGCTGCTTCGTCCTCATCGTCATCCGGCGCTCTTTCTTCATATGCTTTTCCATCATCTTCAGCAACCACTCCAGCTCCCTCAGCGGCTCCTCTCGGTCCCACCAATCTGCCAACACCCACCCCGACACAAGATGCAGGCTCGGCGTCATCATCGTCAGATGACAGTGCAAGCGCATATCTTGCAACACCCACCCCTGGTTCTTCCTCCACCTTCCGGCGCAAGACACCCTCAGCATCCGCCATCATCGCCGGCAGATTCAGAAGGAGTAGCATGCTCGGCAGAGAAGTCACTCCAGACTTGCTCCTTGATGAGGCCATTGACGAAGCCGGGCCGACCAAAGAAGAAGAAGAAGAAGCGCATGATGGCAGCTTGGAAGATGCGGATATGAGGTCCTTTGATGGAGACAATGGAGCCGCTGCAGGGCCATCGGTGTCTCCTGTGCCCGCGCGGACACCATCACCCCACCCTTCCACAACTGCTATCGGCCTTTCCACTGCCTCGGCCAGACGACATACAACTTCCACAACTCCTCTCCTATCCGCGCAACGAAGATTTACAGCCAGCTCTTCTCCCTCCTCAACGCCAGGAGCAACAGAGTCCGATTCTGTGTCAACCAGACATACACCTGGGCGAACTTTGGCTGGAAGGAGGATGGCCGGACGCAAGACTGGTCCATTGGTGAGTTTCCGTCTCTTGTCTTCTCTCGGGATTAATATCTCATGTATGCGTACTTCTGCTTCGGTTTCGACCCAGTTTCGCGATCGATCTGTGCTCAGAGTAGCAGCCAGTCTATGCGACGAAAGCAGTCCAGCAGACAGCGAGATTGCCTCCGAAGCCAAACTGCAGCGCAGGGTCAAGTCGGATTGCGCAGCCTCGCCTCGCTCTTCGATATCCTCGACCTCGCATCAATATTTCCAACCGCATCTTGCACCAGGACAACCATGGCCAAAGAATTGCGATTTGGAAGATGGAGGCAACCCCTATGTCGAGCTCGCCGGTGGGGATCATCTCGACTTTGAGGAGGACATCAGCTCCATGAGCAGCGACGATGATGATATAGCTGATGAGGACGGTGTGTTTGGTGGTAGTGCACGTGGCTTTGCAAGAGCAGGAATGAGGAGAAGACCAGGCGCGGGTAGCGATGCCGAGGTTGAGATGGCCTACGATGCCGGGACAGGTGCGACAACGATCCCGGTGCCAAATGGGAAGGGCAAGAACTCAACTGCCGGCGCCTCGGCGACCGCAGCGGCCGACGGTAGCACTCCTTCTGGATCAGACACTACACCTTTGAGCACGTCTATGCCGACACTTTCGAATCTGACCAAAAAGGGAGCGCAGTGGACCAACTTCCGCGCTTCGCCTCGCGCCCGATCATCGGCGCGGACGAGTCCGGGAGTCGAGAGAATATTCCACCATCGCCCACGGACGCCAGGCGCTGGATCGACGCACGTGGGCGCAGCAGCGGCGGCGACCGCTGCTGCTATTGCTTCGGCCGCTTCACCATCCTCCACTTCGTCCGGCATGATGCTCGTCGACACCTCGACCTCCTCCATCTCGTCCAACTCTACCGACATGCTCCAGCATCAGCAACAACAACAACAACAACAACAGGCTGTTCTCAACGCGATTGCGGGCGGCCTGTCCCCGCGCCTCGTGTCTCCGAGCATGTGGACGTTTGCGAGACAGCAGCATGTTGGCGGGAAGCGCAAGTTTGGTGGTGGGGCGAGCGACCATGAGCGCTTTGAGCCGTATGCTACTTCGGCGGCGAAGAGGCGGGCAGTCTCGCCGATTGCCTACCTGGCAGCATCAGCGGCTGCCTCATCGGCAAACGGTGGCTCGAACAGCACCTCGTCCTCTTCCACATCTCCGGCCTTGTCTGCTCTGAGTGGGACCGGCCCTGTGCCTGTACCCATCCTAGCCTTGAACACCAGCATGAATGCGGGTAGTCGAGGACCAGACTCGAGTTCGGCTGCCAGTTCGCCTTTAGGTGGAGCCGTGTCTGTGAACGGACTTCCATTACCGACCCCGCTCTCGATGCCATCTCCCACAAATCCACTGATCCAACCATTCTGGAATGGCGCCATCCCGCACCACTACCACCCGTACCACCCGCACCATCCCAACCATCACCACCGTACGCTCTCAGGTCCATACGGCCGCAGCGCAAGCGCATTTGCGACAGCGGCGGCTGCGTCGAGCTCGTCCCGCTCTGGTTCGCCTGCGACGAGACCTTCGACGCCGACCAACTTGCTCGGCCCCGGTGGAGCAAATGGAAACAAGTCGGGAGCAGGTGGGGCAGCAGCAGCAGCAGCAGGCACCACTACCACACTTGCGGCTTCATCGGCGTCAGCTTCGTCTGTCCCGTCTGTCACGTTTCGTGAGATTGTGTCGATGGGCCTGGCCTCTCCTTCTTTGCTTGCGACGCAAACGCCGGGCAGCGCCGGCTCGGGGCCGGGGTATGGCTCGATGCCGGCTGCGTTGGGCCTGTCGTTGGGCGGCAACTCGGCCGCTCGGGTAAAGGATGAGGAGGAGGAAGAGGGCAGTCGGGAGGGCATGGATGAAGGAGTACGGATGCTCGGATTGAGCTGATTTTCGATCCGCTCCCACCTGCATGAATCCCAACACGGCACGCAAAAACGACGAACCATCCCAACCAGAACAACTACCCAATGAAAACAGAACTTGACGGAACGAGCTGGTCAGCTTCTTCTGTCCCTCCTCCCTTCTTCCCACCTCTTTCTTCTCACACGAACGGACCTCGCTGGGCAGCCCCAGCCAAGGTCAGATTTTTCTCCTATCGTATTATGTACACAAAAGACCAAACCCCAAGATCGCCATTAATCGAACCCTTTGCCGCTTTCAACTAGCATATCTTTGTGCTTTTGTACTTGTGGCTGACAGAAAGAGGGATCGGGGGTTCACACTGTTGATACATGTACAGAGGATGAGAGAAGAATTCGCAGGCAGACCCTGGAGGAAGTCGAGAGGAAGAAGAAGTCCATAGAGGAATAGATCTCATGCGGCGCGAAGAGCTTCCGCAGGCTGTTGACAAGAGCAAAGAGATGGGGCATCAGAAATCCCGATGCTGCAGTATGTGGGAGCCTTCTTCTCCCCGCGGTCTGGTTCCTGCCCCACCCCAACTCACCTCGGCATTTGTCGTTGGTGGCTCGTCGATAAAGTCGGGCAAGGCGCTCGGCCCTTCTTGGAGGTAGGAAGGCACTGCCGACTCTTCCTCTGCAAAGTCGTCCTCTCTGTCCGCAAGCAAGCAAAGGAAGGAAGGAAGGGGTCCAGGCACGGGGAGTGAGCAAAGCCGGGGTCCACTCTGTACTCTAGCGAAAAGGGGAAAAAGGCACAAAAAGCGAAAGGCAACTCACAGCGCATCCAGTTCCGCTTGCAAGTCGGCCTCGTCAATCTCCTCCGGGACCCCATACGTCCGACCGAGGGTCTCCTGCACCTCGTTGGCCTGCTCGATCAAGTCCTCCATCTCATCCTGTACCCTCTCAATCTTGTCGAGGTCAATCTTGCCATAGGTGCGCTTCATCTCCTTGTTGGCCGTCTGCATCGCGTCGACGGTGGCCATCGTGTTGCGCAGATTGTCTGTGGTGAGGGTGGCTTGCTCCATGTTGAAGGCTTGCTGCTGTAATTGGGTCAGCTGGGATTCGTACAGCCGCTTCTGCTTGAGCACGCGGATCGCTCGTTGTTGAATCGCAGTCTGGAGGGCAAGGCCAAACGTGCCAAAAATCGACGGGCGTGTTGAATGGGGATTAGGCTGATGATCATACTGATGAGAGCGCCTAACCAAGTCGTGCTCACCTTTCCAGGTCCGTCGCGCATCTTCTTCATCTGGTCCCTGTACCGAGTGAGTTCGGCGTCCAGCTTGCGGATCTTGACCTCTGTGCTGTCTGCCCTGGCCTCGGTGTTGAGGATGGCTTGGTTCAGGTTGGGCTTGGGAGCCGCATTCCGCGAGCCAAAGAGACGGTTCATGCTGGCAGTTGCTGGGAGTGAGGACCAGGGCTTAAGTGAAGGCAGGCAAGACGTGGTTGTATTATTACTGCGAGCGTCGGAGGTGGATGAAGTGTTACGATACAGGACGGGGGGAGGACAGCACAGGAGCCAATGAAGGAAGATTGATAGAGAAGGGCAGAACACAGTCAGCAAGCAGCGTCACGCACGCACGCACGCACGCAGCAGCGGTAAAGGAGGGAAGAGATGGAGGAAAAGAAAGCTGGCTCAGCCCTCTGAGAGGGGTGTATTGGTAAAATTGTCGGCTCAACGACTGTGAACTCCACGTAGGGACTGCCACAGCCAATCAGTGCTTGACTTCTAGTTTTGACAACATCATTGTGCATCGAGAGAGGAAGAGAGAGAGAGAGTGTGTGTGTGTGACGGAGAGAGCAGGTGACTCACCTTGTGCAATTTGCGCTTGAGCTGTTGGAGGTCGACGCAAAGGATTCATCGAAGTTGCGCTCGCTCTTCACTTGGCTTCCTCTAATATTCATTTTTATTTTCATTCTTTTACCAGCAAAAGTCATTCCGCGTCGCGAAACGCGTGTGAGGAATGTTGGGAGCCAGGCGGCTCATGTTGAGCAAAGTGCAAGTTCGAGAAGAACAACACTTCCATCTGACATCCATCAGCGACATCTCCAGCCACGCAGTCCATCACACGCAACCATGCCGACAAGATCATCAAGCTCAACCCAAGCCAACGGCTCACATCCAGGCCCGTCTCGCTCCCGGCATGATCCATCCCAAGAACAACAGCAAGAAGGTGTCGAGATGGACTTTGAACCTAATGGAGCTACCCACCAAGAGGCCAAACCCTACAGCCAAGCGCAAGAAGTAGCCAAGGGCGCATTCCAAGATCACAATGAGAAGAGGCAGCTTCGAAAGGAGTATCGATCGCTGCTCGCGGTTGCCGATGGTGAGCATACCCACAGCATACATTCACAAGCACTGTCCATCCTGACCTGTTTGATCATTCATCATTCGCCCAAATGTAACCTTGCTCTTTCAGACGCCAGGAGGGACCTCAGCGATCAGAATGCGGTCGGTCTCACACAAATGCTCAAACAGACGGACAATCTTTTCGACAAAGGTGCGCATACATGCAGTTCCTGTCCTGCAAGTCTGTGGTAGGTATGCATGCGCAGGTTGCTGACACTCAGACACTTGCACTCGCAGTCAAAGCTCCCTCCGAAGGCATGCTCGATGCCAGACTTCTAGGTCAAATGGTCGACATCGGGACACACATGGCCAGGACGCTCAAAATGAATGCAGACGCTTTCGACACCGACTCCTTCCTCGCCCGAGTTGCACGAGTGGTCAAAGGTCAAGTTCGGAGCGGAGGCGGCGGGCGCAGAAATCGGGGGCGAGATGATATTGACGATGAGGAGGCTGCTCACATTGCAAACGAATGGGACTGGGATGCGTTGGGTAGGATTGCGGCGAAATACTCTCAGAGGGCTGTCTCGCTTGATTTCCTCCACGGCCCCCTGCAAGTCAAGCCAAAGGAGAGAAAAACGGTCGAGAGAACTAAGAAGGTCAAGGAAAAGTTCGGCGTGGCTGTGCGACCAGAAGAGGTGAGCGGGATTTTCCAAGCTTGACGCTGTCTCTGCGTCTTTGTCTGAGTGTGAACTCCCTCTACAGCTCAAAGACGGAGACATTCAACGCTCCGAAAACGAAACTACGGTCATGGTCCGACAGGTCGCTCGACAGCTCGAAGAGATCGGCACCAGCGTGCCGCTCTTCAACTTTGTCGTGGACCCGACCAGCTTCAGCAACACTGTCGAGAATCTGTTTTATGTCAGCTTCCTAGTCCGGGATGGAAAGGTGTCACTCGATGAAGATGACGACGGAGAGCCCGTCCTCAGTGAGTATTACATAGCATGAGACGTCTGATCGCAAACATCGCTACTGACCTTGGCATGGTCGTGACCTCCCCAGTGCGGACGGAACCGCCCAGAGAGGAAGACTTTGCACAGGGACTCACCAAGCGACAGATTGTGATGGAATTCGACATGAAGCTCTACAAGGTAAGGAAAACTCTGTCCATGCGTCTGTTCCAGGACCGAAACTTACTTTGCGTCTCAATTCGTCAACCACAGGAAATTATCGACGCATACGATATCAAAGAGTCCATCATTCCGAGTCGCAAGCAAGTCAAGACTGAGGGGCAGGCGGCTGGCCGTTGGTATGGCTGACGAACAGAAGCAGCCGAAGCCCCTCCCCCACGCGCATCGAGGCGCACTGCTGCTCGGACCTCACATTCCATACTTCAGGCACCTCTGTCCCTTTTCTTAATTGTATTAGCATAACCCCAGATCTTGACCAAGTTGTAGAACCAGCCCCGTGCTCGACAACGAGATGCTGGCAGAAATCGTGCAGAGATACGGTGCTATGGCCCACTGCGCCCCAAGAACAGTATCATAGCATCGCATGGGCGGGTTTCAATCGGTTCCGTTCGACCCAGTCGTCCTCCTCATGACATAAGCTCCCCTCTGCCACATTCATTTCACGGTCATGGTCCTTCTCACCTCCCGCCCTCACCAATCTCAACCATCTTCTACAGCACGGGCAAAGACGCATTATCCTTTCAGGGCTCGAATCTGGCCAAGGAGATCCGCGGGAGGAAGCCGGCATTTATACCAAAAAACCCAAAACGCGTCCTCCAGCCTGTTAAATCGCTCGGTCCGCGCGATCCACTCCTCGGCCGTTCTTGGGACGCTGTCGAAGGAACCGTCGTCTTCTTTGTCTTCATAGCCGATCCAGTCCATTTCCTCGGCTTTCTCTTTCGTGATCTTGAATCGGCCAAAGACTACTGATCGACTGACGTTGAGCATAGCCCAATCCTCTTGGACACCATACCAACCGGTGTGCTTCTATTGAATGCGTTGTAAGAGTCAGTCAAATCTATCTCGGTAGAGCTGAGTGAGCTCAGCAGTCGGGTTCATCTACTGACCGGTGCCCTCTCACAGGTCCACGCTTTGAAAGCCAGACGTTCACTGCGATCTGTCGGCCTGACCAGTCTGCGACTGACACATGTGCGTGTTTGCTTGTTTCTTGAGGCGATATCGACATTTAGGTCTCGATGCCCGCGACGGAAGGCATGCACAATCTCATGAATCTCGTCAGCTTGTCGATCAACGAGCTGCCAATGCGGTGTCAATCGACCATCCCTGGTGCCGTCTTGGATCCAATACGACAGCACGAAGTCCGCATCCGTCCGGATCCAAGCCTCATGCTCGACTGTGACCCATGCGTAGGGAGGCACAGGCTTGTGCTCGGGTGCACCAGGTAGAGTCACATCTTCAAAACGGCTCGGTGTGTTGGACAGCTTGGGCTCGGCATGCGCTCTGAAGTTTCTCGGCAAGTGCTTCAAGCCCGATCGAAAGCCATAGAAATCGTGTCAGATATTATCGCGAAGCAACAGGCACATAGACTCACTACGAAGGCAACTAGAGGCTGAGAAAACGCTTCGTCCAGAGTGGTAGCCATGATTGTCCTGCGCAGAGTTCGCCTAGGTCTCATGTGCCGGGCTTCATGATCTGATATTCCGGCAACTTCAGAAGTTGCAAATTGAGCACTTGGCTAGGTTCCTATAGAAACTCACCTGCCTTCAAACTTTCGAAAGCCCCATCTGACATATCCCAGAGGCGGCGTGGAGTGATGCTGAAAGCCTCCTAGAACAGCCAAAATCAGACACAACCGTGAGCATCGTCCTTGTGGGTAAAAAGGAGGTGAGCTCGACATTTACCAGGCTCGCATGAAAACGGTCGATTTCCCTTTGGCTACTCTCGTCTACCGTCTTGCGCAGCTGCTCCAAAGTAAAATCGTCGTCCCACGAGAATTCTGGGCCGTCTTGATACGACAACGGGTCGTCCTCGTAGCCTGCTGAACAGAATTCTTCGCTCTTCAATTCCAGTGAGAAGTAGCCCATCTGCGAGTATTCCCACAAGGCGACATGGCGAGCAAACTGCTGCCATCCGCTGAGGCTGCTGCGCTCGGCGAGCTCGGGAGAGGTCGCAGAGCGCGCGTCGAGTGCTTTCATCGGAATTGAACCGGAGTCTGGACCCCAGTGCCATCTGTCACGATCCTGCTGAGCGAGCCACCAGTCAATACGCTTGCGTTCTTCAATCAATGTGACACGAAGCTCGTCCTGGGTTAAAGAGATTTCCGGGGCATTCGTGTCGTCCGTCATTGGGATGGACACGGTCGCGTGAGGGAGACTTTCAATGTATGAGGGCAGGAATCGGAGTCCGTAGCCTCGCTTTGCATATCTGAAGAGCAGATAAGAATGAGTGACTTGCTCGCCAAGGGACAGGTGTATGTCACGGCACCGCAGCTTCAGACTCACTTGAAGACCCGTTGATCCTGGGTCGCCTTGCGCGATGACAAGAATGAACCATGGATCAAGTCCATTGTGAACACAGTGTAGGATGTAATGATCGCTCTCGCAGTCCGAGGGAGCATCCAGACCTCGGTGCCGTCATAGGCCACGCCGACTTGATCGAGGTCGAAGTTGAGGAGGACGGCCATCGGATTAGGACAGAGCTTGAGGACAACCTGCAGTCTCCGATTCGGATAGACTTCGGGGACGAAGGTGACCGTCTGGGAATTCCTGAGGACGGCGTACTTCATCTTCTCACCGGTCGACTCGTTGGTCGGCAAGTTGGCCTTGAAGACCTTTTCGATCTCCTGTAGTTTGGCTGTGGCTTGCTCCGGCCCAAGTCCGTACAGATACATGCTGTGGATAGAAAAAGTCCAAATAAATGCTGTTGAGAATGAATTCGTCTCTGTCATTATTGCTTGTACTCACTCAATGTCAGAGCCTTGGTACTCGGCTGCTTGTTCGTCAGTCACGCTCGTCAATACAGCCAGGGGAAGTCCTCCAGCTATCATGACATGGTTCCAGTCCAAGCCCTTCAGGATGCCTCGGGTCATCGACTCAAAGCGGCGAGCGAAAGCCGAGAGCGTGTTGACCTTGATCTGGTCCTTGCGCTGCTCGTCGAGAATGAGCAGTCCCGGCAACTCAGCCTTGTCTGGCCGCGTGATGGTGATGGTGCCGTCGGAGTCGTCGCTCGGTCCGAAGATTTGGCTTGCATCTCGACCGAGACCGACCATGAAATGTTGCCAGTGCGAGCTGGACCTGTCGACGCCTAGCTTGGCGACAGCCTCGTCCGTGGGATGATCGACATCCTTTCCGGTCTTCGGCGCGTCCAGGATGAGGCGGGCGCGCATATACTTCTCGTTGCGGATGATCCACTCATCAATCTCGTCCAAGTGCGGATTCTGATCCTTGCCTCTTGAGGGTGCCGATAGGGACGCCGCTTTGGAGGCGAAGTGCAAGGCTCGATTGACCACAGGATAGGGCAGTCGAATGGCCTGGAAAACGGCGCTCCGATAGGCCGCCGTTCCCACGAGCGGGACTTTCTTGATGACTGCTTGGGCCTCGTCTTCATTCGCCTGACCGAGTTCGGTGGCAATTCGGATGGCTGCCTGAGCGAACAGAGTCTGAGAGCCTTGTCCGGCAGATGTTCTGTCTAGGTGCGAGTCGGTTGCTTCGCTAGAGGCGTCCTTGAGGATGGGCAGGACAATGTCTTCATCCCGCTCGTTGATGAGCTCGCGATAGACGTTGTCCTGCTGTTCGTGAAGCTCAAGCTGGAGCTCGAGCGCACGAATCATCGCCTCGCCCATCTTACTTCCTGCCAGTCCATCGTCCTTGAGCACATCTCTGACCTGAGGATGAGCTGTCGACGCCAGGACAGGGACCTCGTCCAACCGGACTTCCTCGGGATCCATGCTCTTCTGACCGCGCGCATCGTGACTCGACATGGTGCTGGCCACCGAAGTGCAGGATTTCTGACCAGACACAGAAATACACCAGTGACAGAAGGTGCGCACCTACACTTGAGAGATCCCAGGAAGTGCACAGGTGCGTGTGAAAATTGCTGTGGATGAGCGCAAGAAGTCTAGATGCGCTGCGCTCCGGCCGATGGGTACTTGTATGTGCGCCAGCTTGTCTCACATGCATGCATGCATACTTTGGCGCAAATCCGTCTCATGATGCGACAGAAAAAAAGCAAAGCTCAGCAGCTTCTCAGGATGAGACTCGAGCAGCACGTCCAAGCGCGGTCTTGCCTTCATTCACACCAGGCCTGATGTATGTTGCATGCTGTGGAGGGGGCCAGGTGTCATAATGGCAGTGCAACAAGAAAGGTCGAGCCCAAGAAATTCTTCTTCCTGACGACTACGACGTGCGTGACGGGGCTGCGGTGGACACATGTGCGGAATCATCTGCATTGTCCGCAGAAGGAGCACAGAGGCCGAGCCCGACGGAAGGCAGGATGGCACGATTCAGATACCAGACCCCTTGAAGCGGGCGTGTGAACGAAGAGGTACGGGTGATTGAATGGTGACTGCTCCCTCTCCATTGGTCATGTTGTCAGACACCTTTGCTCCTTGCTGAGGGTTTCAATACTGACCTTCATCTGTTTTCCCGCCGCCCCTTCCTCTCAATCTTTGTGATATGCTCTGTATGCTATGCAGGCCCAGATTCCCAGCGATCGGTCGAGTACCAGACAGAATTCCACTCGGTACTGCTACACGCCAGCGTCCTCAGCTTGCGCGGGCCGATCGAAGTCACCACCCAGCCCATCATTTCGGCGGACGGCCGGCTGATCTTCGCCTGGAACGGGCAAATTTTCCGCCATCTGGTAAAGGGCACCGACGACGAGCAAAGCCCCCTGCTTGATCCGCAGCAAAATGACGGCGCGGCGTTATTGGCAACAGTGGAATCTGCCCTGTTCAATGCGGTCGACCCAGCAGAGGCCAATCAAGTCGTGCAGGAAGTTTTCAGCAAGATAGAGGGTCCTTTTGCTTTCGTTCTTTTGGATGTGAGTTTATTCCAGCTTCATCGCGAAATAGTGAGCATGACCATTGAGGCCATCAGATGACGCGTCCTGCTAGACGAAAAATGTTCGCCTGTACTTCGGTCGAGACACCCTGGGTCGACGGTCACTGCTGATGCGGAACAGCGTGGAACAGACGCATGATGGTAATCAAAGTCTGTTGCTGTGCTCGCTGGCAGAAGCAGCAACAATTGCAACTGGATCGAGCCTGGTCGAAGTTGATTGTTCCTCCTTCTGGACCGTGGACCTAACGGTGAGTATCAATCCCCACTCAGGTCCAGCGTCACACTGCGTGACTTCCTCTGCATAAGCTGACAATTCGTGCCTGAGCCTCAGACCAAGAGCCTTGAAGCTCCGAAGGCACTGGCCAGAGACAATGAGGTGAGCTACCAGGCGGTAGGTATAGCTTTCGTGTTGCTACCTCTGTCTCAAGCGTTCTGTGACCCTCCAGCGGCTCCAACTGTCAGATGCATCTGATGCAAACACCGTCCCAGAATCTGTGCCGACGACAGCTCGTCTCACTGCCGCGCATACATTCCGCCGGGTCCTTGAGGATAGCGTGCGGCGGAGAGTGACAGGTATCCGTCCGTACACTGAATCGTGAGTGGTCCAGTGAAGTATCCAGCAGTCAACCTGACTCATCTTCCTCTACTCGAACCAGCACGTCAGCACATGTTGCTGTCCTGTTTTCCGGTGGACTTGATTGCGCAACGGTCGCCCTCCTCGCTCATCACTGCATGGACCCCGCTCAACCAATCGATCTACTCAATGTGGCTCTCGAGAATCCTCGCTCGATTCAGGCAGCAACGCGAGCGGCAGGTGGATCAAAGCAGGTCGACCCTTACAACGTGCCTGATCGACAGACAGGAATTGCTACATATGACGAGCTCCGCGCGATGGCCCCGAACAGAAAGTGGAACTTCGTCCAAGTCAATGTGCCATACGCTGAGTATTGCGAGGCGAAAGAAGAGATTCGTTCGACCATGTATCCCTCAAACAGTGTGGTGAGCACCCTTTACCTCGTCTCAATCTGATGAATGGTATGGCAACTGATCTTATTGGGCATTCACATCACCTCAAGATGGATTTGGTGGGTTTTCTGAGTCACCTTCAGCTCGGGCTGGCTCCACTGACCTGATGGCACTGTTCCTCGACGCAGTCGATCGCTGCGGCTTTGTATTTTGCAGCACGCGGTAGTGGGAAGCTTCTATCAAATGACAAGACCTATGAAACATCCGCGCGCATCCTGCTATCCGGACTCGGAGCGGATGAGCTTCTCGGTGGCTACTCGCGACATCGCGTAGCATTTCAGAAGGGCGGCAAGTCGAGTCTTGTGCAAGAGGTGAGTCCTGATTTGCTCTCTAGACTCAGATGTATGTCCTGGACCCCCAGATCTGACCCTATGCTACCTGTATAGCTTCAACTTGACTTGGACCGTCTGCCTACTCGCAATCTGGGCAGGGACGACAGGATTCTGTCGACGCATGCGAAGGAGACAAGATATCCTTTTCTCGACAGGAAAGTCTTGGAACACCTCTGCTCGCTGCGCGTTGAAGACAAGATGAACTTCGAGATTGAAAGCTCGGGACAACAAGATCCCACAGTGAACCCACCTCTGGAGGGTCTGAGTCGATGCTACCCCGGAGACAAGCTTCTGCTCCGCATTGTTGCTGGAGAATTGTTGGGACTCACAGGCGCGGCCCAGCTGAAGAAGCGTGCCATTCAATTCGGGTCGCGGAGCGCCAAGATGGAGATCGAGCCGCGTGGAGGCAGAATAAAGGGCCATGAGGAGCTAGGAGCATAGATGTGTCCATGATTCATGAAGCAATGCATGTACGAGCAAAAGTTGAGATCTGCAAATTGGACTCCGGACACTTATTTCCGAGTCAAACGTCATGCTTCACGACACCTCAGAACCCGGCAAGCAGCCGACAAGGTTTCGCGACGGTGCTTGCTAGCATGCTCGCTTGCTTGAATATGCCAGGGGAGTATATAAGGCCCGACCCAGAAGGTGTCGTGTGCCGCTTCCCAACGCCCCTCATTCGGATGTTTGGCCTTCAACATGACAACTGATTCGACCCACGATCCCCGCGAAAGCAAGTTGACCGTCCCCGCGACTGGTCGGGCGGCTGTTCAAGCTGAGAAGAATTCACCCATCGAGATCAAAGATGTCCCCGTGGTCCAGGCAGAGAAGCTGGAGCCTGGCCAGGTCCTGATCCGAATGCTCTTCAGTGGAGTTTGCCACACTGACCTTCACGCTGTCCGAGGAGATTGGCCAATTCCCAGCAAGCGTCCTCTGGTAAGGATCAAGATGTTGCATGGAGCAAACAAAACTTCCTGAGAAAAGAGGCCCACTCTCCAGTGACTGACTCTCTTTCTCCTTTCGCAGATCGGAGGGCATGAAGGCACGGGTATAGTGTGCGCGGTTGCCGGACACTCGCCTGTCAAAGTTGGCGACCGCGTCGGCGTGAAATGGATTGCAGATGCATGCCTTACCTGCGAGTCCTGCCGACTCGGAGAAGAGTGCCACTGCACTGCTGGACTCCCCAAGCTCTCAGGATACACTGTCGACGGTACCTTTGCGCAGTGAGTATCCTCATACAGAGAGACCTGATCATACGAGGCGCGCGCTGACCCGCATGCACGGTTCGTCCCCCAGGTATGTTGTCAGCTGGGCACGCTATGTCACTCCGCTTCCAGGTAAGAGCAGGCCAATCACACCTGATTCTTTAGACGTTTTTCCCAAACAAAACTTTCTTCATCTCTATCAGAGGATCTTCCCTTGCCGGACGCTGCTCCCATCCTCTGCGCGGGCGTGACGGTGTACAAAGCTCTCAAGCAGGCCAATCTGCTGCCTGGCGACACCGTCGTCGTCCTCGGATCTGGCGGCGGACTTGGCCATCTCGGGTGAGTCTGGCCTTGTGCACATGCATGTATGCGTGCTGCGGCCGGAGTAGCTGTTAGCTGATATCTGCGCGAACCCCTTTGCAGCACCCAGTATGCAGCTGCGATGGGCTACCGCGTGATCGGCATTGACACCGGCGAGGAAAAGCGGGCCTTCTCACTCAAGTGTGGAGTTGACCACTTCATCGACTTCCGCACGAACCCGGACGTGAGACAGGCCGTCTTGGATGCTACTCCCGACAAGACTGGGGTGCATGCGGCCATCGTCGCTGCTGCTTCGGCACCTGCATACGAACAAGCGCTGAGCTACCTTCGTGCCAAGGGAACTCTGGTCGCGCTTGGACTGCCTCCTGGAACCAAGATCCAGGCTGATGTCTTCGAGCTGGTTGTCAGGCAGAAGCGCATCATCGGCAGCTACACCGGCAATCGGCAGGACGCGATTGAAGCTCTCCGCCTTGCAGCCCGTGGCAAGGTGAAGGTGTCCTACCAGCGTGAGCACAAATTATCTTTCAAACTGTGAGTCAACCAAATTGACCACATCTTCACTTGTCCCTGCAGTTCGAGGTCTCTCTGAGCTCCCCAAAATCTTGTGAGTGGGGTTGAATGCTGATCTCGGGCACCAGCATTTGACTGAAGATCTTCCAAATGCGCAGTGAGGAGATGGAGAAAGGCCAGCTCGTCGGACGCGTCGTCCTTGACATCGACAAGTAGATGCCAGCTCCCACTCTCAACAAGTGCACGGCTACACACGCCAGCACAGCATCCGAAAAGTCTGCAACTGTAACAACAAATGTCTCCATTTCGGCTCCACGAGAGCTTCTATCTTCGTGCTTCCTCAGATCGATGAGAAATCTGATCCACCTTGCTGTGATGCCGCTCTTGTTTCCCGCGCTTTTGCTAGTTTCCGCTTTGCAAACTGCCCTGGTTGATGCCTGAGCGAGGTCTCAATGAGTCGTTGAGCAGCTGTCACCATGGAGGACGTGCTTGTTGCTTGCGCAGCCGATGCGGATGCTGAGTTGCTGTGTGTTTGAGTCTGGTGGTGAGTGGCGCCTCGAGGAAGAGTATCAGGAAGAGGACTTGGATGGGAACTTGGATGAGGATGGGAACCATTGCGTTCGACCATGACCGTAGAGGCGACTTGAGATGCTTCCGATGGAAACGATTGATACTCGATTCTCGCTGTCCCCTCCGAATCTCCAAAGCCGGACAAGCGAAACTTGGACCCAGCGCATGTGTTGGACATGTCCCGCATCGGTCTTTGTCTTGGTATCGACTCCGGTAGCTGCAGCCATGAGCCACTCGCAAGGAGGTGGCGACGCTTGTGACTTGGGCCAGCCTCTGTGTGCTCGGATGACGAGGGGGACGGTCGCCTCGCATGTTTCGAACTGGAGCCAGATGTTGAGCTGCCGTCGTAAACTGCCGAGCTCGCTCGGGAGACTAGGACGATGGGTTCGGGGCAGCTGACCAATCTGCAAGATACCGACCTGCGTGATGAGGGGGATGGATGTGATGGCTCCTCGGAGTGATGCCGTGGCGCCGGTGTGCTTCCATGAGGGCTATATGGTGCTGCTCTTGCCCGGGCCCTTTGTTGCTGCTGAGAGAAATACAGTCGCTGTGCTCTTTCGTCTGAAGCTCGACTTGGACCTGTTCCAGAGAGATCTTCTGGCGCGATATTGAAGCCACCAGCCCGGGGCGTGTGCTCGTGGTGTAGCTTCTTGATCAGCATTCTGTTAGAGCCGAGAACACGGTTGTTATCGCTCAGACTTGTCCTGAGTTGGATGCAGCTGAGCTCATCCGATTGCTCACCGTTTTGAGCCAGTCCAGTTTACTGCCATATTTGCAAGCTGTTCTGGAAGTGCTTGGACGAAATTCCTCCTACGTCCTGCGGGATACAACTCGATGAAGTGGGGAGAGAGGATTGCTGAACCGAAGGTTGAGAAGGGAGCGTGGGAACAAATGGAGGCTCTTTGGGGACCGGAGGTGGCTTCCCTTTGTCACGATTCAGCCTGTTCGTCGCTTACTCATGAATGCCATCTTCTGTCCTGGTATTCCCAGTGCCCGAAGCACAAGATTGGACAATCATTCAAAATGATGGGAGCACGAGACCGCATGCATATGAAAGGGTACGCTTCGCCCTCTGCGATGAAGCAACGCGAGAACTCGAACTGCAGTATTCGATTTGTATAGACTTGTCTGACAACATTTCCAAGAGATGCATTGAGAGCAGAGGAAGCGCATCATTCACCGGCATCGTCCGGCGCCGAGTCAGGGACTGCAAGCGAGAAATGCAGTGGGGACGGATGTAAGTCGTGCGAGGCGCAAAAAATTGTTCTGCCAACATCGGACTTACACCATCCATACGTAGCCATCGACACGCGCCATCTGCCACCTGTGCCGACACCCATTCCAGCAGCCTCTGTCACCTCGACGTTTTCTGATGGACATTACGCCAGTGTCATCAGAAATCCACCAGTCCCTCCAAAGACCATCCAAGGATCGCAACTCACCATCTCTTAGTGCCTGAGCTTGTCTGTGGGCACCTTGCCCCCCGTCCCCTCGTTCGCTGATGACTCCGCCAGCACCGACGACTCTGTTTGGAAAAGATTGGAAATTATAAGAGGCGATCGAGCCCAGCAGGAATGAAGAATCGTACCTTTGCCATGGAACCGTCTCATCGGCGAGCCACTTCAATGCCGCTCCTACCATGCGAGAATCTGCGCAGAACCGACAAAGCAAAATAATCATGATGTCAAAGCCTGGAGGTGAGCGGCTAGCAGAGGGAGCTCTGTCTCACGCCTCGGATACCCTGCTAGCTGAAGATGAGGAGGTAAAGCAAGTAACAGACGTATTTTGAGACATGAACGTGTCAGCAAATTCGAGTCAGCAGAGCAGAGTTCGCGAGAAGGTGGCATTTATCCACCTTAGCAATATGTCCTGAGCTCGTGAATGCGAGCAGAGACCATCTTGGAGAAGGAATCAGTATCGAGGTCCTGAGATATTCTCGAGGCGATCAGGTACATCAAGACTGAGCAGGACTGACCATAGGTTGTCACCCTTCCTGGTGGGATCTGACGGACGAGCTCATAAGTTCGAGCTTGCATGCAGCAACACGGTGGTAATTCTCAATACATTGCAACTTCTTCGGAAGAGTGGTCGCAACACTCACCATGGAACCATGCCGCATCAACTGAGCCTCCCTCCTGCGCCATTGAAGGCGACAGAGTGTTTGGGTATGTGAGCGTCGAGTGTCGGTACTGGTCTGTGAGAGTGGAGCAAGGAATGAAGTTGGTGTTGGCCCGCCTGCGTAGCAACAATCGATCTCGCCAACGACGCGAAGAAGCAAGACGCGCTCTCGATGGAGCAACCGCGTCATGACGCTCGCAAGCAAGTTGGCTCAACACCTTTGAACACGCTCTTCGTAAGGAAGCAAAGCAGACACGATGTCACGCGAGGCCAAGTGTGCGATCATCGTTCATGGCGGATACACAATCCGGGCGGGCATCGGCCTACACGAGCTCTTTCAACGGCCCACTGCTGTGAGTTCATCTTTCGTGACCTGTGCTGCTGGACATCGACGAGTGGCCGTCTGACAGCTCGTGTCCTGCTGGCTGGCGCTTGCTATCCTCAGGAGCTAAGAGCGCGTGTCGGACTCTCCCGCGCCTGGCTACGACAGAGAAGGAAGGATGCGCCTAGCTTGTCCAAGGAGCCTCTGCCTCCTCCCCAGGCAACCGATTATCTCGTGGGTCGGGCTCTGGACGACGCTCTCACGGCCAACCCAGCAGATATCATCATCTACTACCCATTGCGAGGCTCTCATGTCACGGACTGGCAACAGCTTATTGCCTTATGGCGACACCTCCTCTTTGATCTGCTACGGATCAAGCGGTCGAGGAACGATTCCCACACCCTCCTCGCATTACCAGCTCCCATCCATAGAGAAACATACACCACAGTCGCCCAAATCTTCTTCGAACTCTTCAACGCACCTGCGCTCTCCATAGTAGAAACGCCTCTGATCAGCGCATACGCTGCGGGTGCTCTCACAGCCGTTACCGTCGATCTGGGTTGGGATGGATGCTCAATCACCCCACTGGTGGACGGGAACATCATCCACCAGGCGATCGTCCGGACTCGGGTAGGTACTCGACTATGCACTGTGTGGCTCGCGCATCTGCTATCCCAAGATGCGAGCGTCGTTCAAGAACTTGGACAGATTGCAGATGCGGCCGCCAAGTCCGGCCTGGCTTCCTCCACCTCGGATGAGTCGAGAGTACAAACGCTCCTTGTGGAGCTCGCTCAACATCTGCTCGAAGAAGGATTGGTGCGGATGAAAGACGAGCGCGACGCGACTGGAGCTCAGGCAGAGACGGCTACCGACGATGATGGCAATCTTGACATTGCGGCTGCTTTGGTGCAGGGGAGGGAGCGCGCTTTGGTAGAGGAGAATGAGAGGAAGAAGGCAGCGGAAGCGGAGGGAGCTGCGGAAGGTGGGGAGGAGGGAGCGATCAAGACGCTCACTGCAAAAGGCGAGGACGGCGCTAATGCCACTGTCGACTTCTACGGACGCCGCATCACGGTCGGTGCAGCGCGCTTTCGGTTTGCGGAACCACTCTTATCCGATCCGACCCTACTACACGCCGTGAAGCTACCACAGCTCAGTCGTAGATCGGTGGCTCTGCATGAGCCTAGCACAGAGGAACACGATGAGGACGGCTTGGACGGCTTTGGCGCGGGCATGCACGAGGGAGAGCAGATCCCTTCCATCTTACTCGACAACGTCACAGTAGCAGATGACGAAGACGAGCCATTCTCTCTTCACGCCAACGGGTCCAGCACTAAACCCCCAACTTTTTCCAGCGCGCTGAACATCGCCGAAGCGATCTCGCTGGCCATCTCAAGAACAGCAACGGTCACGATGGGCAACTCTTTCATCGACTCATCGGTGCCGCTCCACGCGTCAGTGCGCAAGCAGGCACTATGGGAGAATCTCGTGATCACCGGCGCACCCACCAGGATACGCGGCTTGACTGCCGCTATCACAGCCGCGTGTGGCTTACATGTCGGAGTTGCTTCGCAGGGGCAAGGAGGCGGAGGAGCCGCGGCTCTGTCGATGGGAGCGGAGGAAGGCGGAGGAGGCGACTTTGCGGGCCTGGGCGCGGCTGGCCTTCAACCGCGAAATGTGAGGGCCCTCAAAGTGCCAGACTACTTTGCCGAGTTCAAGGAACGGACAGATCTGGCGCCCTTCCTGGGCGCAACCATTTACACCAAGGTGAGTGTCTGCTCTTGGCCGTTGTTTCCAGTGCGCGAGTCTGCTTGCTCAGATCACCTTCTTCCCACCCCAAGGTCACTCTGGGTAACCCGACAGGATCGACCTTCATCTCAAAAGAGTCGTACAACGACCGCGGACCTTCTGCCTTTTTCAGTGTCCTGCCTGCTTCATAGTCACTGCAATGGGATCCATCTTGTTCACACGCAGAATGGCAGATCGGATCATCTTTTCATTTTGGACCTGAGCTCTACTATTCTGTCTGCGCCGTCTCGCCATGCTGCGATGACCGCCTCCGGTCCTGCAGCCCTCCGCTCATCGATAATGCGCACGCTCTTGCTGAAACTCGCTTTCTTGAAATGGATGAGGATCGCTTCCAGTCCAGGGGCAGCTGCCGACCTCTCCGAGCCCGGAAGAACGAGGAGTACGACGACTCCTGCCGCCCGCTGGAGGTGCTCGATGGACTTTGTGTATTCCTCCACTTGACCACTTGCAGCCAAGCTCACTGTGTCGGCGAAGATGACCTCTACATGCGCATCGCACGCGAGTGCCACGCTGAGTGCCTGCCGGCCGGCGCTGGTGCTGTAGAGAAGGATCCTCCTCGCATCGAAGTCCAACACGTCCGCAAAGATTGCTGCCAGCGCTCCGGTGCCGTCATATTGTCCGTCTTGTTCGCTGTCAGACGCCAAGGCAGTTGGGATGAGGAGATGAATCAGGAAGTGATGCGCCAATGAATCGATCAGATCGTGAAGTCGCTGAAGCGCCTCTGTTGAATTGCGATCGAAGGTTGTTGGAAGCGATAGGGAGAGCGTCGGGCGAGGGCCAGGTTGTGCGGGCTTCTTCGTCTTGGGCAAGCTCTGCACATAGACAGCCGGACCTGTCAGAGTCGGCGCTGCTGCGTCCAGGGTCCTCTGCACACTCACCTGTCGCTCTGGATTGGCTGCATCCCTGCTGCCGCCGCCTGCTGCCCAGTCGTCTCCCCCTTGCCCCGGCTGAGTGTCCAAATTCCACTTGACGTAGGCATACACTCCTAGGCCGACGACCGTGGTCAGCACCGCCGCCGCAGCTGCCAGGCGTGCATACGGATTTCGCGAGCCACTCGCCCTGGACCGCAAGCTCATCGTGGTGGTGGTGAGAAATGTCCCGCCTTTCCGGGGAGGTGTCTTCTAGATTCTGACAAACTCTGGCTAGAATGACAGCGCAGATTAGGACGCGACAAAAGTGTCTACCTCAGCTGCAAGTTCGAGCATGACTTGCGCTCGCGTACTTGGTGTTGCGTCCATCAAGAAGGCAAGGACAGCGGGTGGAATGAAAAGGATCGAGCTCGCGAGGTGCAAAAATATGTGACGAAAGTGGGATTCGAACCCACGCCCTTTCGGACTACGGAATTGAACTCAG
>LAXH01000240.1:0-21684 GCA_001006505.1 Tilletia horrida | reverse complement strand
TTGCCTTTCCCTTCACATGAGTAAGCGTGTGCAGGTCCAGTTCGCGGATTGCAGCCCTTTCGCCTAACTTGCGCTTCTGAACCAGCATGCTCCACTCTCTGGCCACCGCATCGCTGCCCGCGCGAGTGTCATCAAGCTCGAGGTGAACAAGATTGTGTGCGGCTCTCATCAACTCGAGCGTGGCTCGAGGTGAAAGTCGGTAGGCGTGTGACACAATGAGGTGTGTCAGGTGTTGACCTGGTTGGGACCTCGGCCCGCTCTGTGCCGATCCTTGGTTGGGACGGAAAGACGGGGTAGGAGTGAGCGCCCTCAGCACAGCATCCGTGATCTCGTATGCGCCCTCTAGATCGAGTCTGCGGATCATCGGCGTAGACTCCAGAAGATCCACCAGAGGTCCATCGCCGGGAAGTGAAGGTTGAGAATTGTAGCGATGTTGTTCACGATCGCGATCGCGCCGGCGCCGAGCTTCTGCTTCCCGCTCCTGATCGCGAAATGAACGCGAGTGCCAGCCTGCTAGCTCTAGCGTTTCCAGCTTGGGCACGGCTTTGACCAAAAATCCACACGTTGCTGGTGTCAACCTTGGGACTGACGACAGTGCTAAAGATCGCAGACACGGGAACACAGTCCGGAGCACCACGTCAGTAGCACTGCTGCGATCCTCAACTGCCTTCGCCAGCCGAGAGCGATTGGTGGGAAAGTACTTGACCGATGCGAGAGACCGAGACAGCTTGGTTTGCTCTTGCTGTAAATAGGTGAGGTCGCCGTTTCGGGTGGCGGAGCTATGTGGTGCCGATTTGGAAGTTGTGGCATCACGCCTGATGTCATAGTTTAGAGGGCGGCTTTTGGATGGAAGGGTGTGGGTGAGAGCAAAGACGTGATAGTCGGCGAGCTCATCGATGTAGCTCGCGTCCAGAATCTCGAGGCAGTGCGCACTGGTGGCCGACAGAAGTGCCATCAGCTCCTCGAGCGGGTGAGTGTAAGATGGGAATCGCTGATGCGAATCTCGAGCGTTAGAAGCTGGATGATCTGCAGCAGGTCCGATATCTGGTCGTTCAGAAGTCGTTCCGTGAGCTTGAGCAAGCTCTTCGTCAGAATCCGGGTCGTCTAGCACACGCCAGTGCTCACCTCGACGGCGACCTGCTGGTCCCTGGTCGTGATTGGGAGCTGCGTGATCAAGGTCTGCGTCTGCCTCGTCACTCGATGTCTGCGACAGGGGATGTGTTCGTCCACGCAGTCCTACGATGCGAAGAACCTTCAAGCCAGACTCTTTCGCCCGGCTTTCGTCTCCGCACTGCCAGACTTGGTCCGACTGGTAGGTAGCGAGCTTGCGCAGAAGTCGTACCAATCCCTCAGCACTAACTCCACTACAACGGCTCAAATCGAGTTCGGAGAGATGCAGTGGGAATGTGTTGGGAAACGCGTGATCGAGGAGACCATCGTCGACGAAGCGCTCATGAGCATTTGCCAACTTGAGGGAAACGAGATTGGGTGAGCAGGCCAGCAGCTGGATCAACTCGCTCCGAGCTGAGGTGCGCTGTTGAGACTCGATTTGCAAGGAGCGTAGATCAAGGTGAGTCAACTGACTGGTTCGTGGGAAATGCACTGGCTCCAATGGGATCCGTGCAGCCAAGGTAGGATAAGGCCTCTTCGCATCATAATCTAAAGCAGCCGGTCCTATGTCGTCGAGGATATCATCGTCGGCCTCTCCGTGGTCTGTTTCGGCCTCTGTCGTTCGAGATGCGAAAGAGTGTTGACTGTAGGGATCGGGTGTGCCGCTCCTCTCCGCAAGGTTTCGGGATGGAACGCCTTGGGCTTCGCGAATGTGTTGAAGAAGCTGAGCGGCGCTGAACAGTGAAGGTGCAGCAGCACCGCCAGCGGCTTGGATGCCCGAAGTGAACTGGACCCCGCGCAAGTCGACTGAAGTCACAGCGGGCCCTGCAGCACGAGCAAGAGCGACAACAAGGGTTGGTGAGAGGTGAGTGATCGTCTTGCCGCTTGAGTTGCCAAATGTGAGCCCATGGGAGGCATCGCTGACCGTCTTTGGCACGGGGAAGACGGCGCTCGCGTCGAGGCGTCGCCAAAGGCCATTTCCTTGCGGGCTGAGGATGGCGGTGGCAAACTGTGCGGAGACGGTGGTCAGTCGAAGTAGTGCCACATGTGCCTGTTGCTGCCGCTGATGGGCAGGTAAGAAATAGGTGGGATGGGCAGGTGATGCTGGATTCAGCCATGCGGCATGGACAAATGTGAGAATGTGGATCAGCAGCTCTTGGGGAAGCCGGGCGAGATGATTGGTTTTGGGCAGTTGTGTGTGTGCAGATTCGGGCGTCTGGCTTGCTTGTTGGGAAGGCGTGGAGGAAAGGAGAAATATACCGCTGCCGTCCTGAGTGGCCTGGTGATCATCCCAGCAGGCAGCACCTTTGGAATTGAGTAGGGATGTGGTCGTGGGGAGCGGAGGTGTTGTATGCGGAGCCCGCATGAGCCTGGGGCGATGGCCACTCATGCTCGTCTAGTGTATGGTGTTCTTGAGGTGGTATTGATCTTATTCAGCGACTGGATATGGCCCCACAGCGTACTTACTTGGAGCTGCTCACCTTGATGCACGCCAGCTTGATCGGGGCAGAAGCCGGGGCTTGCGAGGGTGTCTGTGCTGCGAGTGGAAAGAAGAGTTGGTACAGGGTCGATGCTTCGTTGGATTGTTGTCTGATGGTACAGTTGTGTGCGGCTTGGAGCGAGCTCGAGATTAGGAAAGGTACAGGTAGTTGAACAGGGAGAAGCTTGCGAGAATGAGAAGGGATGGGTAGAAGTACAAGGAAGATTGCGAGGGAGAGTGAAGAAAACAGTCGTGAGGGGTCGTTGAGGCAAGCGGTAAGGAATGATCGGCGCGCTGCCGAGGATGGTCGTGGTCGTGGTCGAGGTCGAGGTCGTGGTTGTCGTTGGCCAGGTGGGAAGCTCCCCTTATCTTTGATCAGCCAGATCAATCTTCACTCGCAAGATCGACCATCAATCACACCACACACTCTCTCTCACTCTCTCTCTCGTTCCCAACGCATCCTGCAATGCATTGCCACTCTGTCAGTAGTCTTCTGACCATTGCTGGTGCTTGAGTGTGTCAAGTCTGCGATCTCATCTGCGAGAGGCCCCTTCCCTTCCCTTCGCCGCCCCCTGTCGCTCGGAGGTTTCCCACCATGCTTCGGCTACAGTCGCATCTTTTCCCCCGCGCCGCACTTTCCAACAAGGAGGTTCTTGGGGAAACGCGCCACGCGACGCGTCGGGAAGCAAGCTTGCTGTTGCTATGCGACGAGCACTTCCTCACAACACCAACACCAACGTCTGATGAAACTGCAAGGGGACGTGCATTGGTAGCGTCGACGCTGATGAATGGTATGATTGAATGCTATGATGACGGTGAGATTGCTCGTATTTCAAAAGGCCCGCCGAGACATGTGCGGCCCTCTTGCTCGACTCAGAAAGCTGCATCTGGTCAACAAGGGCAGATGTTGGCATGGAAGGGGGGGCTCGCCGACATGTCCCGTGGAAGCAGCAGGAGGCTTGCATGATCAACCAAGAGAAAAACTCGAAGCTCCTCCGGAACCACCAGGCATTCTGCGAGCCATTTCAGGTGAGACGTCGTACCAACTCTATATCAGCGCACGCAAGAGGCGAGCTAGCGAACTGGATGATGCACTCACGTCACACGGGTAGATGGTCGATAGGAGCCACTGTTCGCTGCCTGGGATGAAGCAGGTACCTCTACGATGGCCGCCTCCCGCCTCTGCTGCTCTAGCGAGGGTCCCTCGTCGGGCCGGGGCGGGCGAGCAGGAGGCTGTTCCACAGCCTTCTTCTTGCTTTCCTGGTCATCGTCCTCCGACCCAAATATGGAACCCATAGCAGATCGGCCGGCATGTTCTGTGACCTTGTAGATGGATCGATAGGGCTTTCCAGAAGCATCTACCACGCCCGGAAGAGGACGCACGCCGGTCTGCAAGGTTGCGCCGTTTTCATTGCCGGTGCTAGCTCGGGATTGAACACCTGCTTCCGGAGCGGAGCCTCCTGAGCTGGCAGCAGCAGCAGCAGCAGGGTCACGGTCGAAATTGCCAATCGTAGCGTACTGGGGAACGTCCTTGATCTCCTTGAAAGAGGTGGAGACTGTGATGTTCTTAGTCTTGAGGAAATCGATGAGGGACTCCTTGGTGAAGACAATGTGCTCGTTCCAGCCGAGCGAGCCGAGCAGATAGGCCCAGTCAGACTCGGAGCTACTGGTAAAGGTGTTGTTGGGAGTGAATTGAGCCATGTTCTGTACGGAATGTCAGTCCTTCAGATGGGCAAGGAGGACGGAAGAGCAGGTGGTGGTACTCACATCGATAGGGACCTCGCCCTGGGGTATGATGGAAAGCAGTGTTGTTGGTCGATGAGAGGGTGAACGACAACCAACACTTCCTTCTCGACCCCGCGTGCGTCTCTCTGGAGCGAGGGCGGATAAACTACGAACCACAGGCCCACAGCTTCCCAAAACCTTGCAGGATCATCCTATCGACACCCGCGTTCCGGGTCCTGCCACCTCGTCGTCCAGCCTCCCCGCTGCTGCGATAGCCAAGAAGGCGGCTTGCATGCATGGTCCATGCAGGCACACGCGCAAAGCATCCCATGCTTGCTACCTCGCTCCTCGACGGTGCATATGATTCAGGCACGGTCTGCATATCATCCTGTTACATACACTGGTGGAGAGGCCAGGCTTAAAAGAGGAGGCCGCCGTCCCTGACTTGACTTCTGCTCCTCACTGACGTGCTGACTGTTCCCTCTCATTCCGCATCCATATCCCACTCTCGCAGGACCTTGCCCGGGATGAGCTGGCGCATCTTGCTGTTGCTGACAGCGCTGCAGCTGGTTTCGGGTGGTCTGGCTTCACCATTTGTTCTCTCTAGCACGGACGACGACATCTCTCCTTTCGTTAGCAGAGCACGGCTTCCGCCGAACTCCCAGTGCAAGTACAACTCTTCATGCCTGTCCGACAATTGTGTCTATCACGACCCGTCTCGCTGCAGCGATCCCGTCACCGGCGCCTACACTGACTGCGATGTGACCGACTACTCCCTGGTAAAGTACTGCGCGGGGTATGTGATCGGCCACAAATGCGCGAACAATGGCGAATGTGCCGAGGGCCTCTGCAGATACGGCGTCTGCTCCAAGAGTAAGAATGGAGACAGATGCTACGAGCCATACCAGGTGAGATCCGTCGACCTACTGCAGTCGCTGAATCCGCCTCGATCATGACATTTCATCCCTGCTCGCATACAGTGCACCGGCTCTTCGATTTGCAATACGCACAACCGATGCAGCACCCCGAAGAAAGGTTCAGTGTATCCTAATGAAAGCTGCAAGACAAATGCGCAATGTGTGACCGATTCGTGCTCGGCTGACCAGATCCGCCGCGACGAGTTCGGGATGAACGGGTTCACTTTCTCCGATCCCGACTTTCTCAAATGCACCCCCTTCAAACAGGGACAGTCGGGCTGCCGCACCTTCCGCGACTGCGAGGCGCAGCTATGCAACTCACAGGGCGTGTGCGAGCTTGGCGATGACGGCGCTCGCTGCGAGGTGAATTATCAGTGCAAAAACGTGTGTGGCCTCGACGGCAGGTGCACGACCCCACGGCCTGGAAGCCTGAAGGCCGGCAGTCCATGCACACTGAGCTCGCAGTGCATCAGCAATCTGTGCATCGACTACGTGCCAGTCAAGAGACCGTCACTGGACGATCCCAAGAAGGTGGCTACCGAGATCGATGCGACATGCGACGGCCCTATCGTGACAACTTCGACGACGACCTCGAAGAAGCCGACGACTACGACGAAGAGCTGCCACCACTCGACGACCAGAAGCGCCGCTCCGACGACGACGACGACGACGCGGAAGAAGTGACCTTGGCTCGCACACCTGTTCCTCCTCGTACTTGTACCCGTCATAGGTGGCTTATTGTAGGATCCGTCGTTGTGGTGTTTGATTGTTGCTTATCAATCTATCGAGCATGAACCGCCGGGAACGAGGAGTAAGACCGGCGGGTGAGGAAACAGAAGGGTCTGGATGATGATAAACACAGCCTTTTGGCACGAATGGAGAGCATGATGGCAGCTGCAAGGCAGTGCTGAGCCCTCTTTGCATCCATCCACCAAGCAGCAGCAGCAGCAGCAGCACAGCCCCTGCTCCAACGACGACGACAACGACGAGCTCGAGATAAAAAACGAAGGCGTCATCACAAATCGGCTGCCCCCCTTGCTGCCACTGCTTCCGTTTGCTCTCATCCAGCAGCTCATCCTCCAACATCCATCCCACCACCACCACCAGCACCAGCGGCACTTCACTCCTCGTCCTCAATGTTGGGACGCACCAAGTCCTCGTCTGCAGACTCAGACACTGCCAAGCGCCAAGAAGCAGCCGCTCGCAAGATCCAGGTATGTTGTGATGCTGTCTGCCATGTGTTTACAAGCTACTAATCCTGCATATATATTGATTGATTCCCCACTCCCATCCATCATCCACTCATCATCAACAGTCACACTACCGCGGATATGCCACCCGACGCTCTCTAGCCGGTCTCTCCCTCTCTCCCGATAATCGCTGGGACGACGTCCTCACCCGCGCCCGTCTCGAGACTGCCAACTCGGCCGCCGATAAGGGCAACAACGAAGCATCCGCCCGCTGGAAGAGAACCGGCCTCTTTGTCAACCAGCTCGCAACCTCGGGAACACCCGAGGGCAAGGATGCAAAAGATGGCGAGGGCACACCCGCCGGCTCCAAAGAGATCCCCTCTGGCCCTTCCCTGAAAAAGGCAGGCGACCAGGACCCGGCGGACCTCAAGGTGGGCAACGTGCCCGGCGCCAACGAAGGCACAAAAGTAGACAATGTCCCCACCATTGCCAAGCACAACCAACGCGGTCTCCGTCTCATCGAGTGGTGGACTCGCTCCGGTCAGGCCCAGGCACTCTCAAAAACGCTCGAGACACAACACTGGCTCGAAATGGTCGACTCCAAGCATCGCTACGGCTCCAACCTGAAGTACTACCACCAGAAATGGCAGAGCGAGAACCAGTGCTCCCAGAACTTCTTCTACTGGCTCGACCAGGGCGACGGCAAAGATCTCTCTCTGGATGAATGCCCTCGCGACCAGCTCGAACGAGAGCAGATCACCTACCTTTCAGCTGAACAACGGGCCAACTACCTCGTCGATGTCGAGCCCAGCACGGGCAAGCTCTTCTGGCGCAGAAACGGCCGCTACATCGACACCACCAAGGACAAGCACAGAGACTCTGGCAACGGACGCGGCATCATCGACCTCGACGAAGAAGAACAGGCAAAAGAAGCCGAAGCGCGCAAAGAACGCAAGAAGGCGGTGGGCGCGACCGATAGCGACCTCGAGGACTCTTCTTCCTCATCTGATTCATCCTCGGATTCGAGCTCGGACGATGAAGACAAGTTTGACAAGAAGCTGGCCAAGATTGATGCAGCACATTATGGATCTGGAGACCCGAAAGCGACACGGAAGCGCGAGGCTTTCAATCACAAGAACTGGCCCGAAATGCTGCTGCGCAAGACTGGTGAGCTTGCATATTAGGTGTGGTATTCCATCCTGCCTTAGCTAATGTCTTTCTTTCCTTTCGCCCGCCAGTTTCTGACAATACGTGGATTTTTGTAATGACGCAAAGTGAGTAGAGAATCCATTTTACAACCTGCCGGAACGAGCGCTGACAACGGCATGCGTGGTTTCTCCTTAGATCACCAGCTGTTTATGGGCATCAAGAAGACGGGAACTTTCCAGCACTCCTCTTTCCTGGTGAGTACATGCGCGCACTGTTTCACGCTCAATCCAGTACTGAAGCTGATGCGAGCTGCTCCTTGTATGTGTGTGTTCCAGTACGGCGGACGCGTCCTCGCCGCCGGCCTGTTCAAGGCCGACAACGGAACGCTCACCAGCCTCAGCCCCCTCTCGGGCCACTACCGCGCAGGGACCGCCCATTTCCGCTACTTTGTATCTGCGCTACAAACGTCGGGCGTGGATCTGCATCGGGTCTCTCTCTCCAAATCACTTCTCATGCTCGCGGGTCTGGAACAGTACGGCAAGCTCGCCAAGAAGAAGAAGCGCTTCAAGCAGCCCAAGCCGGCCCTGTCGAAAGAGGACAAGTCGGAAGGTGGCTCGAGCGAGAAAAAGGACTCGACGATGGAGAGGATGATGGACAAGCTCCATCTCAGCAGGAGCAAGAGCAGCACCAACGAGCCCGCTTCTGCAGAAAAGAAGGCATGATCCATCGTTAACCGGGCTCAACACATTCGTATTCGACCTTTTGAACTTCTTCGCAAAAACACGGCAACGCATTATGGTGGTCGTTACCCTGTCAGACCGCCCATGATTTCACGGGATTCCTTCTTCAATCTGCTTGTAACACTATGTGCTCCAGTGCCTTTTCTCTCGCCGTAATCACCCTGGATTTCACACTCGCTGAAACCCTTCTGTTTGAGGTCATGACATGTCAAAAGATGTGCATTAGATTCGAAAGAATGATGGGAAGACGTCTCTCAAGCCCGGCCCTTCTTGCCCTTGCCAGTGATGTTGAGTCGCGCGCCATCCTCCCCGCCTTTGCCCTTCTTCTTGCCCGCGACCTGTCCGAGTGCGACTGTGAACGAAAAATCAAGGAACAAGATCCCGTTGTTAGCTTATACGAGGCTGACAGACCGCGTAGTGCAAGGAGACTTACCATACGCGTACGGAGTCTGTCCGTTCTTGCTGACATCTCCTCCCGCCTTCTTTGCGCGGAATTCGGCTCCAATAGCCACCTTCTCCTTCTTCGCCTTCTTTTTCGCTCCTCCCGCAGCGCCCGCCTGTCCATCGCCCGCCGCTGCCGCCGCGAAAATGGCAGCTGCCGCCTTTGTCGTCGTCGGGCCGTTGGCGTCTGCACCTTGGTCTCCGCCCACCTCGGCGTCGAGTTCCATCTCATCTTCTCGAGTCCGTTTGTTGTTCTTGTTAAACTTGACCGCACCGCCCTTTCCGACCGTGAAGCCGTCGACGCCGCGTTGCTTGGCGACAAAGGCGCTTCCTGCGCCCGCTTCCGCATCCAGTCGAGCGTGTTCGCTCATCCCGCCCACAGCGGCGTCATCATCGTCCTCGTCGTCGATCATCATCTTGCCAGTGCCCTCCTCGATGTTGAACTTGCGCGCCTCTTGTCCAGGCTGCCTCTTTCGCTGCTCAGCCTTGCTTGGGTTCTTGGTGGCTACGCGGGCGGCGAATGCGCTGCGGTCGAGCAGATCCAAAGGCATGGCGTCGTCCTCATCTGCATCCTCGAGAATGTACGTCTGGTCTTGTTGCTTCTTCCTTTGTGACCGTTTGGAGCCTTCGGCTGCCCCGCCTCTTTTGTCACTGCGGCTCGACGCCCCTTTACCTTCTTCTTCGTCATCGTCATCAGAGGAGATGTCCGAGTCACTCCCGTAGAGCGCTTCCTCAAACGCGTCCATCCCATGACTCTTTTGCGCGCGAATGCCCGCGCCTGAGCCACCCTCTGCCGCCATGTCGACATCGTCCCCATCTTCGGCAGCGCCAGCCTTCTTCCTCTTCGCGCGCTCCTTGCGCTTCCGGATGTTGACTATTAACTTACGATTCTCCTCATCCGCCAGTTCTTCGATCCGCTGGTTGCCAAACTTGCGCATGAGGCGCTCCATGATATGCCGAAGCTTGCTCTTGAAATGTTGCTTGTGCTGCGCAGTCTTTCCGTTCAGCAAGAGGTCGACCAGTTGGGGCAGATGCTTCGAAACAATCTCTGCCGGGTACGTCACGATGACCACTTTGACCAAACCCAAGCTCGACTTGACAATTTCGCGATTAGCACTCGCCAGGAAGACGAGCAAAGTGCTCAAGAGTTCGTCGAGCGTGTTTTGAGCAATATCCTCGTGGAACTCGTACACAAGCCTTGACAGTGCCGTGATGGTGGCGCTGATCATGTGCGGCGACGTTCCTGCAAGTCCTGCAGATACCATCGCCAGGTACTCGTTCAGGTTGGCCGATTTAGTCGAGTCCGCAGTCGTGTCAGCATCCTCCATCGCCTCATCCGCCGCAGTTGCCCCACCGGCCACGCGCCGCTGAATGGCACCTGCCTTTGCCTCTGCCATCTTCCGGCCCATCTCAACCAATAGCTCGTAGCTCTCTTCCCGGCACTGTTGATTGGTCTCCTTGGTCGCCAGAACGGCCTCGGGCACGATATGAGGGAGTAGGTTGAGCTCATTGGTCGCTGAGATGCGGGGGATCAGCTCTGCGAACAGAGCAATGCGGCCGCGCTTGGATCCGGTCAGGACGGAGGGCGTCACCTCGTTCAGCGTCTCCACCAATTGAGCTGCGACACCTGGCTGAAGAACGTCACGGCCTCGAAGCTCGACGAGACGCGTGAGAAGCTTGTATGCGCGCTTCTGGACCCCAGCATCTGTGCTTCGAAGGAGTTGCGTTTTGCTGTCCGAGTCCCGTTGGTGCAAGAACGCGAAAAGGTCCTTGGCGTCGGAGGTCTTGAGGAATGGAATCAGAGGTCCAAGCAGGTCGAGCATTGTGTGGGCGACAGGGGACGGCGCATTTGCTCCAGCACCGCTAGTAGAAGAGGTGCTGGTCTCCTTCTCGAGACTTGCGAGTCCCTTCTTGAGCATCTTGAGAATCCGGGTGTACAGCTTGTCAGCCTGTTCTTGGGGAAGGATCTCCACGAATGTCGCAATCGTCTCCAACAGGAATCCGCGCGAGTCGGCTGCAGCCTGCGAATAGACGTTCATAAGATTGGCGAGAAGACCGCCATTGCCGACGGCGGTGAGGGAGTCCTGGTATGCGAGCTGTGCCAGCGCGTCGAGGTTGCTTTGAGCCTCGGCCTGGTCAAGACCAAAGTCAGCCTTGGTGTCGGCAGCTGGGGCCGCACTCTTCGCAAGCGCGGCGTTGCGCTCGACAAGGCGCTGTAAGCCTCGAGTGACGGTCGGTCGGAGAGAAGGCTGTGAGAAAAGAAGGCTGCTCAAAAGGCTGATTACCTCTGGTTTCTCGCGGAGGACAACGCCGAGATCATGTGGTAGATCGCAGTACGCTGGGAAAGTCGCCCATACTTGGTCCACGAGCGCCTCATGCATCTTGGCCTCCACATGGAGTCGCTGTTTCTGCTTGGGGTCAAGGCTGGACCCTTGATCATCGGCTTGACTTGTGGCTTCTTCCTTGCGCGCAAAGAGCTTCTCACTGAGGGGAATGAGCTCATCGACGAAGTGGAGCAATTCTGTGTTGCTGATACTGGAGCGCATCAATGGCAGGAGCCAGGCCCGGCCTTGTCCATCAGGATTTTCACCAAGGAGACCGAGGGGCAGCTGTTTAAGGATCTGTCGGGGACCGATGACTTGAATCGCAGCGGACAGAACCGCATCCGCGTTCTCGCGTGCGGGGAAGGCGGGTGATGTGCGCAACTCTGCGATGACGGGTATCAGGGCGGGCAACAGAAGCTCCGAGGCCGCTTGCCTTCGGGTCGACGCTTGCGTCTTTGACGATGATGAGGCGAGACTGGTACGATGGCCCAAGCGACGAGTGAGTGCAGCCACGATATCCAGGAGTTCTGGCACCACGTTGGCGAATCGCAGAGCATGTTTGCCGAGAGCATCTTGGATCTGAGCAACTACCTTGACGAGGAAGGGCCGATCGTCGGCCTTGGGACCGCCAGGTGGTTGCGCAAATGCAAGTTGACGGCCATGCGACTGGACGTATGCTAAAGCGCTTTCGACTTCTTGGTCCGGCAGGCCGAAACGAACACAAGCAATCAACGTCTCAGCTGCGCTTTGACGGACAGCTGGGTTCTTTGTAGAGGCAGGACCCGCTGTCTTGCTATCCAGTGCGCGCGCGACAGATATTCCCCATATCGCTGGTACAACTGCGGCCCATTGCAACGGAGGTAAATCGGAAGAACCAGCGACGAGGTATCGGGAGTACGAAGTAAGTGCGCCTCCGAGAGCGCGGAGGTATGCAGACAGCAGGGCTGGACTGAGAGACTGACTCTCTGTGGGCAGTACGGAGGGGTCGAGGAGAGTCTTGAGGGTACGAGATAGGGTATCTTTCGAGATTGGAGCCAGGTCTGCGCTTGTTTGGGATGGAAGGGACGTTGTGCGGAAGAGAGCATCGAAGACCTCGAAAGCTGCCGCGGTGAGGAAGGGATTTTGAAGCGCAGGCAGTCTCAGAAGAATCACTGCCACGGCAGATATGCTCTGGAGACAGTATGTGAGAATCACTGTCAGTCGCAGAAAAAAAAAACGGTGAGTGACACGTACGAACCTGAGAAGAAAAGGTCTTGACGATGCGTTTGAGCAGTTGACATAGCCAGATACCGGCGCTACCTGCTGCGTCACCTTGTTGGACAGCTTGCGAACGTGCCGCCGCGAATGCAGATGCATTCTTGGCGTTGCCTGACTTTTTGTCGAAGGCGAAGTCTGTTGCCTTCTTTTGCGCCTTGCTCGCTGCTGATGAGATGGAGGCACCTCCGGAGGCGACGATAGACTCAAGACGTGACACTGCCCACTGAGCGGTGGAGTCTGAATAAGGATGGTTGTTGGGCGATGCGACTAGCACGGCAGTGACCAGATCGTGAGCGCGTTTCCTGATCTTCGGTCGTACGTCAAGGGTGAGGGCGACGGCCGAGTTCCAACATCCGCTTAGGACGAGGTTCTTCTTGAGGAATGCTGACGAGGAAGAGGTGGAGGCAGCCGCAAGGAGGATTGCTTCAAGTATGCTCAGGGTAGATCTGAGGGTGATTGCGGCTGACTCCGAGTCTGTGCTTGAGGATGAGGCCAGGACGTTTGCGATGGGTGGTAGCAGTGCTCCTGTCTGGGAGAGCAACGTTGCGGGCTGGACGTGAGGGGCGACAATGGCGAGCAGATAGAGGGCGGTGGGCACCAGGGCTTCTTGTGCAGAGGCCAGCATGGACTGGAGAGCGATGAGGTACTCTGTGGGTGATCGTTCCGTTGCCAATCGCTTGCGCTTATCCTCTTGCTGCTCATCGAGGGTTGCCTCAATGGCGAGCAGGAGCTGTGCGGGCTTGCGTTGAGACTCAATCTTTGAGTTGGCATGGTGTCTGATCTTGGCGAATGCGCTATCGAGCGCGACCATGGCAGCCATCCTTGCTTCCTTCCTTGTGTGACTTGGGCTTCGTCCTTTGCTTCGTTGGCTGCTTGCTCTTTCTTCCTCTCCTTGCAACCTAGTCCCAAGTTGCAGTCGACTTACAAAAAATTTTGGGGGGAAGGTGGAAACGCTCCGAGATGCCCGATCTCGGCCGTAAGAGTTAAGCTACTTTTCGGTCGCGTCGCGCTCCACGAGAAAGTCAACACCGCGCGCGTCGGGCTTGAGTGCGAAGAAGTTGGGTTGGTCCACCTGGCAGCAAGGCATTCATTCGTACACAGGCCCATCGTCGCCAGTGAGGATGGACATCTCGCTCTTGAGTGAGTCGAGCAAGGCGCGATGGTGGATGCTGTGCTGGTGCTGATCTCCTCAATCTCTTGCGCAGATCCGTTTGCACACGCCATCCCCAAATCCGTCGAGGCCTCCATCTTCCACGCCAATGCCGTCTGCATCGCATTCAACCACTCGACCACAGCAACCGCCTTACAGCCCTCGTCCTCTCATGGCGTGAACGGAACGCCCCCAAACGCTGAGGAGGAAGCCTCGAGGGGCAGCAAGACAGAGGTCGGTGCTGCAACCTCTGCAAACGCACCACCTTCCTCCTCAGTCGACCACCGGCCGCATTCACTCTTTGCTGGTAACTACCTCGCAGCAGGCCGCCTGGACGGCATTGTCGCCATTTGGGACATAGAGACCCGCTGCTGTCTGCGCTGGTTCGATGCGCATGCCCGTCAGGTCACCACTGTCGCCTGGTCCCCTCACGGCCGCTACCTCGCCAGCGGTAGCATGGACTGGAATGTCATCATATGGGACCTAGGCCTCAAGACCACTCCTGCCCGGCTGCCTCGCAAGCGCACCATCAGATTTGATGGCCCTGTCTCGGAGGTCCGCTTCTCTCCTGTCAGCAGCCAGCTTCTCCTCGTCGTCCTAGAGTCTCAGGCAGCATACATTGTCGACCTCCGCACGCCCAAGTACAAGCTCGAACAAGTGCCTTTGCCTGAGCATGTCAGACCAGAAGACGAGGCAGGGTCTTCCAATCCCGTGCTGTACAGCGCTCAAGAACATGTTCCCTCCTACCCATTACCCTCTTCTGAACTCCCCATGTGAGTACTGCAAAGCAAGTCCATACTGGCAACTACATTCTGAACAATCTTCTATGTGCAGAACCTCACTTCCACCAGCCACCTTCTCCACCGCAGAGTACAGTCCGGACGGGCGCTACATCTTCGCAGGTACCTCCAAGGGCCATCTCTACGTCTTCGATGCACAAACTGGAAAGGTGAGCGCCCCCAGGCTTGTGATTTGAAACCCAGAAAAGGTCACCATCGCTGAAGCCCTGCATGCTTCTATCTCGACAGAGTCTAGGCAAGCACAATGCAACCTCTCCAGCTGGTATTCGAGCTCTCTCATTTGACAAAACGGGCGCGTGAGTTATGCTGACATTCGCAGGATCCTTCTCGCGCATACTCACACTCGCGCGCTGTTTCATCAACAAACTTTTCATAGTAAACTGGTCATCAACGCCCACGATCGTACTGTACGGACATTCTTCATCGAGTACAACCACAACTCGCTCTCCAACGCTCTCGGCTGGCCCTTCCAAAGCGAAGGAGCCCAGAACGGGACTCTGAAGAATGGGTCAACAGAAGACCAGATGGATGTCGATCTGGCCTCGAGGGACAACGACGAAGAATTTCGGCCAAAATCAGAAGAACCTGCTGTTGTGCTTTTACCCGTGCATAAGCTCACCGACCTCGTCAATCGCACACCTTGGAACGGAGTCGGATGGAGCGGAGACGGCGGTGATTATGTTTACGCAGGTGCAGCCCACAAAGCCTCGCACAACATCTACATCTGGGACACTCAAACGGGAACATTGGAAAAGGTTCTGCAAGGTCCCAAAGACCCGCTTGTTGCGATCGATGTGAGTGTCTCTTCCGACTGATTGGCGGCTGCAGCTGGATGACAGTACTGACAAAGTTGCTGATGGCCTGCTGCGGCTTGCTAGTGGCATCCTACTCGCCCAATCATTGCATCTGTATGCTCGACAGGTGCCGTGCATCTGTGGTTCAGCAAGTCGGAAGAAGCTTGGAGCGCATATGCTCCTCAATTTGAGGAGCTGGAGGAGAACATCCAGTACGAGGAACGCGAGGAGGAGTTCGACCTTGTGAGTCTTCTACCAGTCACTGGGTTCCTGCCAAGATGCTCCACCTCTTTTCAAAGCGAGCTTACATGTCTTGCGCCCCTCAGGAAGATGCGGATGAACTCAGCAGAAGAAAGCAGGACGAAGAGGAAGCGCTCGTGGACGTCCTTGGGTCATTCCTGCCGAAGAAGCTTGCTTCTGTCGACTCGGGAGCAAATCTTTACCGTCTCCCAAAAGATGCGATCACAAACGGGCAAACGGTGCCAATCTTATCGCCTGAGGACTCTGCTCCTTCCGCTCATATCAAGACGGAGATGACGGACTCCGTGGGGGTGTCGGAACCAACGTCAGTAGAGGCACAGGCAGAGGCAGCGGCACCAGCAGAGACATCGGCACCAGAAGAGGCAGCGGCACCAGAAGAGACAGCGGCCCCGGCAGAGGCGATAGACACATCAGACACGACAGTGAAGCTGGAGAATCCGGATGATATTCCTGCCGCTTCAGAGCTCGACAGCACCAGCGAAGGTATCAAGGCCAAAATTACGAATGGGCATTCGGACGCTGATTCACCGACAAAGGTCATCACATCGGCTGCTCCAGAATCTCAAGCGGCGGACAATGTCGAACAGCGACCAGACTCGAATCGACAACGGGCAGCGTTCACCTGGCGCTGGGTGCGAGACCGACGAAAAGGGGCCGACGGTCTCTATGATGCGTTCGAGTCAGACGACGATGTAGATCCACACTTTGTCATTCCCGTCCAGCTGGAAGACGGCAACTCCTCTTCCGATGGCAGTGACCGCTCAGGCTAATCTCCATATATTTGTTCATTAGGAGTGATGCATCCCAGTTGACATTGCGCATTAATTATGACGGCGACAAGATGGGCAATGTGTGTGACAAAGGAGAGGCGTCAATCTTGTCCCTTCTCAGTTGCCTCTGCGAGCAGACGGAGCGTTCTTCTGAAGCAGCGTGAGAACTCGAGGTCCCACTGACCAACGATCGAGTGGGCAGGCGGAAGCGCTGCCGATTTGAGTGTGTGCACATCTGCGCTGTCTATCGAGCCTGATCGGGCCCTGCGCCGGCCTCTGCGTCCTTGTGTTTCCTGATCATTGCTGTCGGACGATGACCCAGGGGGGCTCGCGGCTGTGCCCTCTGCGGCATTGTCCTCTTCATCCGATGCGTCTGGATCAAGCTGGAAGCGGAGCATCAGATGAAACGATCAGCGCAGTCTGAATAAGGAGGCACGACGTCTCAAAATTGTCCTCACCTTACGAGAGAAAAGGTCGTCATAATGGTCGTGGTCACGCCTGATCTCTGCCCGCTCATCGCCTGGACCGGCATCTGGACCGGGAGCCGGATCTGAGCCCTGGCGATCCTCGCCTGTCTCTGCCACGTCGACCTCTTCCATGTCAGGCAAGCCCGCATCTGGAGGTTGCCCTTCCTCTGTCTGGTTTCCTTCCGGACCTTGCTGCGGGCCCGACGCCTCTTCCTCAGGATCATCGTCCTCCTCGACGGCCTCATCGACGGCCTCATCGCGCAAGGGCGACATGCCCGCATCTAGATCTCCCTGTTCTCCCGCCAGTTCCGCAAATTCTCGTTCCTCCTGAAGAAGCTCATTGTCATGTTCTTTTTCTTCTTGAAATGTCTCCACTCTCCGTCTCTTGCGAGGTTGAGAAGCTTGCATGTCGTATTGGAGCAAGGCTGCGACCCGTGAGCCGCGCCCACGAGAGCCTGTCGTTCCGTTGTGCCGCCGGGCTGCGTTGGCTGCCTCTGAGTCATCTGGGTCGATATCGTCCTCTTCTACCTCGGGCGGCGGCGGGGCATCCAAAACCTCGCGCATCCATCGGAACAGCCGATCGCGAGCGAGGAGAGAGACGTTCCTCAATCTGATCCGCTCCGTGAGCGAGAGGGGCGAACCTGGCAGTCGACGTGCTTGTCTGGATGATGATTGATCGTGAGGGTTGGAAGGGGTAGGAGGTGGGAAGGGAAGGAAGCTGGCGGCGGGACGGGTACCGATTGCGTCTGAATAGGTCGAATGTCGGCCCTGGTGAAACCTGCCAGAGGGATCGGTTTGCAAAGCATTCTGCTGCGCTGAACTGCAGTCAGCCCCAGAGCCCTGCTCCGCGCGGCCGATGAGTGCTTCCAATCTCTGCTGGTACAGATCCACCCCATATCCTTTGATGAGGTCTGACCAGATGATGTCGAGGACATCGAGTAAGGAAAGCACCGCCAGCAGCTGAGAATCGATGTCCGTACCGGAGAGCGAAGACGGGAGAGCCGATCTGGGCGCATCTTTCACGATTGCGGAAGTGGGCTCGCCGAGGTCGTAGCCCGTGATTTGCTCGGTGAGCTCCGAGGTGGCCCGGAGCAGCTGGGAGACGATGAGCGGTGCTGATGCGCCGATGGGTGGGATGCGGACGATCAAGCCGAGGACGGGGACCCAGGCTGCGATGGCAGAGGCAATCGTGGGATGCCAGCTCTCCTTCTCTTTGTCCTGCTGCGATGGAGCAGAGTGTGGTTCGTGTCTGCGGAGGAAGCCGCGGTTGAGCTTGTGGAATGCATCGTCGAGGTAAGCGGTGAGTCGTGTCTGCTGGCGATCGGTCAGCGAGCGAGACAAGCTGTTGCTGTTGCTGGTGTGGTCGTGGCTGCCATGGTCCTCCTGATCGTCGTGGTGGTGAGCGTGTGAGTGGTCGCCTTCGCGCGGCAAGAGGTATCCGCCTCTGCTATCCATCCCTTCTTCGACATGGTCGTCGTGCTCATCTTCCAGTCAGTCATCATTCTTCCTGACCGTCTCGTCTCCTTCCTCGCCGCTCGAACCACATAACACCATCTCATTGTACACAGCGTCTGATTGCAGACCAAGGTATGTTCACAGCCAACAGGGAAGAAAGGAAGGTGTGGGAGTCGCACGGGAAGCAGGGGTTGACCTCAGAAGAAGCTTTGCAGTACAGGTGAGAGAGCGCGAGCGAGGGAGAGAGAGAGAGAACGAGAGAGAGAGACGCAGAAAAGGATGGCGGCTGGAGCAAAGGTATGCCTGTGGGATCGAGAAGGAATGGGAACGGAAGGGGAACCCCAAGTCTCTACAAACGAGAATCAGTAACAGAAAGAGAAGGGAACGATAAGGTAAAAAGCAAGCAGCAGTAAATAGGAGGATCGCTCAGAGAAAGGAAAGAAAGAAGAGGGGGCAGGAACGGGCGTCGGGATTGAGGGTATCGGTAAGAGGTTGTTGGGTTGCATAGTAAGTTGTTGATGGTGACCTGTGTGACCGCAGACGAGGCGGGTGTATCGTTGAGGTTGGGTATCAGATGCTCCGATGGTATTGAGGTGGGTGTCAGTCTCGACGATGGCGATCGATGCTGCATGGCAATGGAGAGTACCGCATCAGCATTGGCATCCAGATTCTCACCGGCATTGATGATGGACTCACCTCTCCAGGGCCTCCATGACCACAGTGACATTCGTCATCAAGCTATGATTGGCTCCCTTGACCACAATCAGTTCGCAATGAGGCAGCTCTTGCTCCATCCACTGCGCACTCGCAAGACTGATCCGCTCGTCCCTGTCCCCATGCCAGACCTTGACCGGGTGGACGACGTCGGTGTATGCAAAGCCCCACGGCCGAGAACTCCGCCCCAGGATGGCCATCAGATCAGCGGACCCGCCACGTAGAGCCTCTGCATGCGAGGCGCGCAGCAGCGCAGTCGCAATGTCGTTGAGTTGGTCCGCCTGGCTCGACTCGGATTTCCGACTGCCACCCGAGCCGGAAGAAGTCGAGTTGGCCATGCTCAAGTCTTGCGACGAGCCCAAAGACGTGTTTTGAGGCTCATAGATTGTAGGTGGGGGAGAAATCAGAGGGATTCCAGATCGAGTCGTGCCTGCTTCGGTGGGGCCGTTCAGATCGAACATGCGAGAATACGAGGCATAGTTGCCGGTAATGCTTTCCAAAGAGGTCCGCGTGACCTTCTTCCCGCTGTGGTTGCCTTGCGAGGAGGTATCGTCTTCGTGAGGATCGTGTGGGATGGTGGGAAGACCTTTGTCTCGTAGGTATGCGGATCCGTTCTCGGCCCTGGCAGCATTGGCATCGTACCCGACGCCTTCGTACGCCAAGCTGGGCTGCTTGCCGAGCTTCCAGGATTGCATTTTCCATTCTGCAACCTGCGCCGTCCGTATGACTCCGCCAGGCACGTACTTGAGCCATTTCCAGTTCGATTCGACTTGGGGCCCTGCCCAGGGAGCCAACAAATGCACCGGTCCGACGATCCGACTTGAGGGCTGCCTTAATACCGTGGCCATTGCGTACGGCGCTCCAGCCGAATGGGCCAGCATGGCGAACCTCCCAATCCCAAGCTGGTCCAGCACCTCCCCCACCACGGAGCCCCAGCCCAGCACATCTCTGCGCTCCTCGCTGATCACGTCTGTTCGACCGAGCCCCCAGCGATCGATGCATATTAATCGCAGGCCCATCGCCGCGGCAATGTCATCGTAAAGTCCCACCAGGTACCGCACCGCACCGAGTCCGAGGAAGACGACGACGGGGTGTCCGCCCCGCGCGCCTACATCTGCGAGTGACACCTTCAGCCCTTGGTACGGCGCGCGTTTGAGGGTGAGGATGCGGGTGAGCCGTTCGGATCGGACATACTGGGCAACCGGGTTGCATTGTTTGACCGAGATTGGCGAGCTTGGAGAGGGGAGTGAGTTGAGGGATGCCATTCGTTTGGGCGCAAGCACGACGGTCGCATTCATGTCTTGCGACGAAGACGCCGATCGGACGGAGGGTGGTGGAACGGGCTCGGATTTCCTGGCTGGTCTCTGTCGCGTGGTCGATTTCCGACTCGGGGTGGTAAGATTAGTGGATTCAGTCATGGGTGACTCGGGTATGGTGGTGGAGAAGGAGATGCTCGTGTATCCATCAGCACCGAGTTCTCCGTCCGATGTGTGAGCCAAGCTGAGCGCAGCGGTGCGAGCTGAAAGTCCAGATAGGGAGCTGGCAACGGACTCGGCCCGTCGTCGTGGTAAGAAACTGAAGCCTGAGGAGCCGTTGCTTGCTGATGGTGTTCTTGGAGTGGAAGACGCCAAGGTGGTGGTGCTCCGACCTGCGGCACTCCGACTGCCGCTTGCGAGACGGGCCAGCGTGTTGAGACCGGGGATAGAAGGCGATCTCATACTCTTTCCGCTGACACTTGCTGCCGATGATGAGACGCGGCTCCGATTGAGAGACGGGCGTCTATTCGTACTCTCAACTGAGGGTGGTATTGCCGGGACTGGGGGCAGGGCGCGTGCGTTCTCATCACTGCTGCTGGCTCCACTGATGAGACTTCTGAAGGAGGAGCGCTTGCTCAAGCTTGGTTTTCTCGAGAGGGAGCCTCGCACACTGCTCGCAGCAGAGGGAGGGAAGAGGGTATCTCTGCCCGTCGGTGCTGAGCCCAGCGAAGGGGAGGGCTGTCTCAGCAAATATTTGAGCAGCTCGGCGTCCTCTGCTGCTTTCCTCTCCGCCTCCCTGATCTCTCTCCGCCTGAGCGCCTCGGCCTGGAGTCTCTCGCGCTTGGCCTGGCCGGCTGCACGGTGTGTGCGCCTGAGTTCGCGCTCGAGAGAGTCTATGGAGGAGATGGACTCGATCTCAGAGTCGTGCTCGTGTGCGTCCTCAAACTGGTCTTCGTCCTCGTCGTCATCTTCGTCGGAGAGCTCGTCGAGCCGGGTGCCGGAGAGCGAGTTGGCGGAGAACTTGCGGGCAATGTCGAGATGGCGGCCGCTGCTGGTGCTGGTGCTTCCGCTTGCGCTGGTGCTGCCGCTCGGAGAGTAGGACGGGCTCGCGGAGGTGCCGATCCCGAGGCCGAAACTCATGAGTCCGGGGCGTGGGGGGGTTGGGGAGAGAAGAGAACAGACAACAGAGAAGAGCAAGTGTAAGGTATAGAGACAGAGAGGAGAAGGAGAAGGGAAGAAGAGAAAGGTATAGCAAGCCCCCAGCCCCAGTCCGGTCCTGTCCTTGCTGACTGACTGAGAGATGGCAGGAGTCGAGAGAACCGAGTTGGTTGCCTGTTGCAGTTGAGATGTGTCGATCCCTCAACTCGGACTCAGACTCATCCATCACTCCTTGTTGGTTCTTTGTCTCGCCAGCGTCTCCTGATCTTGTCAACTCTATTTCTCCTCTCGGCCGAACGTGGATGAAATCCTTCGAATCCACCTCGCCAAGTCGCCAACGCCAATCCTACATGCGTAGCAAACCGTTCTGAAGACTGAGCGTCTGCCCTATCAGCAAACGAACAGTTATGATATAGCAAGCTGAAACAAGCTCGGCTTAATACTGATCTCAGTCATACATATAGCAGAGGGTTGTAAAGCGCGATTGCGACTGACCCTGCTAGCTGACGACAGCATGCAAGGACTG
>LAXH01000239.1:0-21814 GCA_001006505.1 Tilletia horrida | reverse complement strand
CTTCTTGCAGACCTGTCGGACCTTGGAGACCGATCGATAGTCGAGGTAGCCGAAAATCTGAACCAAGATCTCGACCGGAAAGTTGGAGAGGTTGTGTTTGCCTGACGGCGAAGGAGTATGTCCGCTGTTGGCACGTCTGCCGATCCTGGCGCGCCGCTCTTCCATCATGTGGTGAATCATCATGAATGCGAACCTCTCCTCGACGTCGGCCAGGAAACCAAGAGGAGAAGACATCGTGTCAGGAGTGGAAGTCAAGGGTCGGGAATGTGGCTGCGAGTTTGGAGACGGGTGAGTTCTGGTGGACAGGGCAAGAGCCTTAAGTACGTGCTGACTCCCATGGCCTTGTCTTTCATCGGCGCAGGCATGGAATGCTCGAGAGAACGAGTGCAGGTTCTTGAACCACACTGGTTCAAAGCCTGCGCCTGGCTCTTCCAGTGAGATCCATCGCTTCATCCAGCCCCATCAGGCTCCACCCACGCACCATCATCAGCAACCGTCTGCCTTCTTCACAAGACAAGGCGCGTCTCAAAGGCACCCTTCCTCAGTCTTTCGGGATACTGCAGCACCTTGAAGAGGTAAGCAAGGATGTGAAACAGCGACTTGAGCATTGGGTGAGGCGAGTTTCTGACACTGATCTCCTTGAAGAGCGCCTCAGCAGGATCTCATACGATTGCAGGCATGTCGACCGAGGACATTGAAATCGACCTGGCGCGGCTCAGCTTGACGAAGTCGCAATCAGCTCCGAAGGCTCCTGATACGTGGTCAAACGCACCCGTCGAGATCCTGGTCAAGATCTTTCAAGGGCTCGGGTACCAAGAGCTCACAGCTGTGCGTCAGACATGTCGCGTTTTCCGAGCAATACTCGATCAGCCGATGTTCGATGAAGTGCTGTTCAGGCGTCCATACAGTGAAAGTGCTCTGACTCAGATCCGGCCTGCTCTCTTGGAGCTTCGACAAACCGCTGAGCTTTTGTACACATGGTCAGGCTACTGCATGTGGCTTCGCATTCCTCCTCGCTTGTTTCCGATCCGGCTTCATCCAGCTCTGCGCGTGGACTCATTTGGCGATTTCGGGGCCAAAGTCTTCACGCTTCCGCTGCAGCTACACGAACATGCGATATTCTTCAACGAGATGGCCACCAGACCGGCAATAAGGCGCCTGGAGCTCTGTGGCAGACGTGGAAAGCACCCGAGGTACCTGGAAAACCAGAACGGCATTACCGTTGGAATGGTGATCAGCAGCATGGTGGCAAAGCTCAGCTCACGAGCGTTCGAGCCTCATTACTGCGGTCGATTCCCACTGAACGAAGCAGCGACCTCGATAGAGTGGCAGGTGCCGAGCGACTACGATGGCTCGACGACATCCGATCTTCAGCTCTGCATGGGTCTCGCACTTAACGTTCGCGCCCCAAGATTTTGACGCCAGCTACCCGACGACTTGGCAGCAGCCTGACAGCACGTCAAAATCCATTCCTTCTCCCTTGGGGTTCAACCTGCCTACCACTGTATGTTGCTTTTTGAGCATCAGCGCTGATCCAAACAATATCAGTTGATATCATTCGACTCCGACTGACTCGAACGCGATTTCTGAAGCTGTGCTGGAGGCTGAGCATGCGCAAGAGGTGAACAAAGGGAGTTCTGATGAGTTGCATGCGTCGCTGAAGTGAGGGCGTGGGAAACAGCGCTCTTACGCCCGGACCAAAGTCGCCCCCGCCCTTGTGCTGGGCCCCGCCCGGATTGGGGCCAGAAGGAATCCCATACGGCCGAGATACAAATCGAGAAGGAACACAGGTCCTTCCTTGTCCTTTGGCTGCAGAGAAGCACTTTCCCCAAACACCTCGATCCGTGCATCGCGCGTGAGCTGTCACTGGACTCTTGAGGAACACCTCTCGCACGCTGAACAATGGAGGACGAGGATGCATTCCTGTACGGCTCAGACGGTGCAGAGGAAGCCACGACGGCCACCCAGCCTGCGGTAGCACCATCCGCGCTCAAGGTAGAAGCTGCCCCGAGCACAGGCCACGAACAGGCGCCTGCCCAGAATGGCGACAAGAATCACAGCGCCAAAGTCAATGCTGCAGAGGACGGCGATGAAGAAGAGGAGGGTGAAGACGATGAGGACGACGATGACGAAGAGGAAGAAGAGGACAGCGATGACGTGAGTAGCCGAGCCTTTACGGATCCCCAATACCAGAGCCACTTTGCTGGACTCTGGATGGAGTGCTGGTCATGTATCCCTCCCTCTTTCGATCTCTCGCAATGCATGTTCGATTCCTTGCCAGACCTGTGGGTTCTGACTGTCGCGTCTTTTCTGCTCCTCTACCCAGGACCTAGAGATCATCACCGAAGCTCCCGTAGGCGGGTCTGCGGAGGCAGCAGCTACAGCGGCAGCATACAATCGGACGCGTCAACAGCAGCAGCAGCACTCAAGTCACAATAGATTATTGCCCGGCACTATCCCCAGGCGTAAGTATCATGCTGTTTTGGACCACCTTCTCTGTCGCATCAGCTAGCTCAAAGCGATAATATCCATTTCCGTTGCAGAGGTTTCGACGTCCAATCTCGGCAGCGGAGGTCTAACCTCAGAATACACACCTCTTTCGAGAACAAGACCACTCCCAGACTCACCAGCAAATGCGATCCGGCAAAGTACTCCAGGCACTACGTCCAATGCGGAACCAGGTGCAGCCCCAGCTCCCCCTCCAGTACCAGTCACCTCGCTCGGTTTGCTAGACGCCAAACTGGAGCCGCAGTACGATGCATTCAAAGACCTCGGTCCCGAAGTCGCACCTGGTCCACCGCCTTCCACTGCACCCCGACTCGATCTATCACCTCGCCGAGCAGCCCTCTACATTGATCCTGAGACCGGCCTCTCGACAGCTCCTGATGGTGTCCTGCACGAGGAAGGGGAGGAGGAGCCTGAAGGCCCCATGCTATACGAGGTTGACCCGGCCAGCTTTTCAGATAAGCCATGGCGGCGTGCAGGGGCTGATCTGAGCGACTACTTCAACTATGGATTCAACGAGGACACTTGGCGGCAGTACTCGGAGCGGAAACGGACGCTGATGAAGACGCGCGAGGAGCTTCTACAAGAAAAGGAGGAACAAGAGAAGAAGGAGCAGGAGCGACTTCAGCTAGCGGCGGAGGAACAAGAGAAGAAGCGGAAGGCAGATGCGGATGCTGCGGCCCTCGCTGCCGCCAACAGCGCCAAAGAAGCGGAAGCGGCTCGTGGGCAAGGATTTGGCGATGACATTCCCAACCACGACCAATTGCTTCGACAAATGATGAACATGCTGGCGCCAGGCATGCCACCGCCGCAGCAGATGACCATGCTCCAGCAGATGGGAGTTGTCAACCCAGCGACCGGTCGACTCAACCCTCAAATGCTGCAAATGATGGGCATGTTGCCCGGTCCTGCCACCGGTGGGATCGGGGGTCCACCACCGCCCGGATCAGGGATGGGGCCAAATGCAGGCATGATGGGCATGGCGCCTCCTCCCGGAATGGGTATGCCGGGGATGTCGATGCCGATGGCAGGATTCAACATGAATCCGGCCGTAATGGGTATAGGCCCCGGACCTGGCATGATGGGAAATTCCTTCCCACCTCCACCAGGCGGACCCAGAGCGGACAGAGAAAGAAGGATCCCATCTGGACCGGCGGGCGCAATCGGCTCAGGACTACCCAATCGGCCGCCTTCAAGCCTACCGCCTCCACCGACTGGACCGCGCGCAGCTGTCGCTGGCCATTCACCCGTGGTCGAAAACGGTTCCAATGCAGAATTCGAAGAGGGTGAACGCTCCACTCCTAAAAGCCCGGCAAGAATAAAAAACGATCCAGAAGATGACGTGGGTTCAGGAAAGCTATTGTCCTTTGTGTACCATAGTGCTGATCGAGCAAATTGATTGTTCAATCTTCCACAGACCGCGAGCTTGATGTCACAAGATGCTACCCCTACCGGTCCGAAGGCAAGAGGAACCCGAGGCGGTCGTGGTCAGCCTGCCGGAAGTTCTCAAATTCCAACAGGGCCGAGCGGAGGCAACGGCCGGGCACCACCCACAGGCCCAGCCGCTGATCGGCATCGCAACTCTGGAGCCAACAATGCTCTACCTCCCAATGTTCCCACGGGCCCACGAGGCTCGTCGAGCAAAGCGAAGCGATACAACGATCGCGATGTCGTCTCTGGTGCACCGGACGCGCTCGATTATGGAGCTGTCGCCGGGAGCTCGGGTGGACACCGCCGTGATGATCGCGAGATGAGCAGTCCACCGCCTCGGAGCACGAGCGGGAGAGGCGACGATGAAGAACGTCGGAGTTCCCGGAGAAGAGGTGGCGGGAACGGCGGGTCTGATGAGCACGACCGGGATCGAGAGAAGGATCGGGACCGGAGCGAACGAGATCGGGATCGGGAAAGAGATCGAGATGAAAGAGATCGGAGGGAGAGCTCGGGCTATCGTTCGCGAGATCGGGATCGCGACCGCGAGCGACGGAGTGATTCGGCTGATGAGCGGAGGAACAGCATTGATGGTGCGCGGGAGAGGAGTCGGGCGGAACGGAGGGCAGGCAAGACGGAGTCTTCGGTGGGGAGCAAACGGGGTCGGGAGGAGGACGAAGAGGTTTCTACCTCCTCTTCGACCAGACGGAGACGTTGATATGGTAATCACAGACCAATTTCTTCTGGCCCGAGGGCAAGCCCGCTATACCAGTTGGAGCAATCGTGTGCATGTTGTTGAGCCGCCAATTTCTCAGTTATCAGACTGTACCAATGCTATCAAGTTGAATGGATGAGGAACTGCGGCCAGCAGTCTGGTATCTGCCCGGAACAACACGGTAGCTCTTCGTTCAATGACTGAGTGATGGACAGATCACCTATACAAGGTTGGAGGAACAAGGCTTCATAGTTCATATGCGCCTCCTGCTCAGATTATCTGAAGGAGATGACCTTCTCTCGTTCCTTTGGCGTAGGCTGATGTGTCGCTCCAGCTTCGAGTTCTGCCTTGTCCAGAACTTCCCAGTCCTCCCACTCCGTCACTGCACCAGCTAAGCCCTCAACCTGAAGCGCATCGTCGGCTGCGAGCTTCCTCGGGGTGAGAAGTTGTGCCCGTTCGCTGTCATCCTTGATGCGATTTGACAGGAGCGCATCTTGTACCCGAGAAGGAATCGAGTCGAAATCGACCGGCGCGGTAGGCGAGGAAGTCTGCGAAAGCATCAGGTCGACGACATCGTATGCGTCGTACATTGTGGAGGCAATCACGCCAACGGGTCCTCTTCCAATCCAGCCCGTTGCAAACAGTTTTGGCAGCTGATGAGGTAGTGATATGGGATGAGCAGGGCATCATGGATCAGTTTGTAGACTTGCTCGAGTGCGCCAGCATGTCATATCACATACCTTTTCGAGATCCAGTCCCAAGCTGGTCGCTGCTTCCCGATCCCACTCGACCACACCTTTCTGGTTCTTGATAACCTTTCTTCGGTCATCGAAGGGGATCAGCCGCTGCCATGATGAAATGCCACTGTTCATCGATGATGATGGTGGTGGCAGCCGTGCTCCGACATAACCCAAGCTGTAGATGACACCGTCAGTATCGGTAGTGATCGTCTGGTCCGTAGGCCTCACCGCACCCCATTGCGGAGACGGAGGAGACGTAGCAGGCGGCACACCGCCTCCCCATGTTGGATTTTGTGACACGTCAGTCGGTGCCGGTGAGGTTGACGCAGACGGGTTCGACTCTGAAGGCGAGTGGGAGATCGGCTCCGTGACAGCCCAGCGGATGTGGCCAACACGATCTGGCGATTCCGCAGAGGAAGGTAAGATCGCCTCAGGTGCACGGAAAGGCTCCACACTCCAGCTCTTGCGAGCACCGAAAATATCAGATGCTTTCGGTCTCTTGCTGCCCTTGATCAGCAGATCGACCAGACGCTTTCGTATTCTCAATTCACCCGCAAGCTCCGATGCGTGTTTTGCGAATGCCTCTTGAGTCAGCGTTCCGAAGTTGCCTTGCTTGAGGTCTGCGGCCGTCTGATCTGAGATTTGCTTCAGGCGGGCTACGTCGTCCAGGGCCAGGTCGGTCATCTCCTTGGAGAGCGGGACAAAGTCGATCCCTTCCGTCTCGCCCAGTGTGAGCATCTCTCGCACTTCCTTGTTCGTGAATGCCACCTGGGCCACGCCTCTTCTGGCCACAATGCTGACATGTTCGATCTGGTTGATGGAAGGGTTCCCAAGTGAGCATTCGAGCACGGAGGATGGGATGTCGGTCGAAGCCAGAAAGCTGGACGTCGGCTGCCGTGCGCGTAGGATGATTCTTGCGACGTCAAGAGCGACGTTGCCCGCTCCGATCACCGAGACATGACGCGCGCCTGGTCTGACCACGTCTAGCCAGGGCAAAGAGGTTGTGCCGCCATGATGCTGAGCATGAGCGTCCGGGTGTCCATTGTACCAGTTGACAAAGTCCAAAGCGGAACACACGCCTCGTAGATCCTGGCCGCTGACGCCGGACCCCAAAGTGCGCGCTCGAGCTGAACCATAGGCGAGCACAATGTGTGTATAGTGCCGGAGCAGCTCTTCTAGCGGAAGCTCGACTGCGGTTTGCTTCCCTTTGCCAGCTGTTGTTCGGCTCTGCGCGGTAGGCCCGGCGACGACTTTGACGTTTCCAAAGAAGCGGAAGGCGGATCTTGCAGAAGCCTCTCGGACGACTTCGGTGAATCGGTGTGTGACATTCTTCACGTCTGGATGATCTGGCGCGACCCCTGCGCGGACCAGTCCGAAGGGCGTGGGCAAGCTCTCGTAGATGTGCACCGCTGTTCTTGCTGAACCCGAAGCAGTTGGCGCTGTGAGCGCTCTGGTTGCAGCATAGAAGGCCGACGGGCCGCTGCCGATGATGGCGAGCTTGACGAATGGTTCCGTCGACATTGCTTTTTTACCTGCTCAGGGTTCTTGTCAGCATCGTCGTCGTCATGCAGCACAAATGCAGGTGTGTCTGAGTGTCGTCCTCAAGCCTCTCCATCTCATCTTCAACGGCCTTGATCTCATCAAGCAACCACCATCATCATCACTTTCTTCTCGTGCACAGACCACCACAAAATCACCAGCATGACGGATCAAGGCGGCGGCGGCAGCAGCAGCAGCTCGCAAGGCTCTACAAGTGCAGTGCACAACATCGCCGACCTGCAGAAGCGCGTGTCGAAGCAATTTGACGAAGCCATCAAAGCGGGCGATGCATACTTCTACGAATCCTCCCGAGTCGTCGTGCCATCCTCCTCGCCCGAGATTGACTTTGTAGTCACTTGTGTCCCTGCACTCGCACAGAAGGCCAAGGAATCCGCGGCGGCGGCGGCGGCGAACCAGAAGAAGGAAGGTAACGAAGAGCGCAAGAGGGACGAGGGAGAGGAGAAGCCCAAGGACGTGTTTGCACCTCCGTACATCCCAAACCTGCTCGTGAAGGAACTCGACGATTTCACCGTCTTGCTCAACAAGTTTGCGGTTTTGCCCAGGCACTTCCTCCTGGTCACACGAGGTGAGATGCCGACGCTTCCATCTATCATGCATCTTGTGCGCTGACTCGCTTCGCTTTGCATGCCAGATTTTGTATCGCAAGAGCTTCCTCCATCCCCGAGAATGCTCGCCTTGGCCTATCGGATTATTCTCTCGTATCCGTCTTCGTCGTCCTCGGAGCTGATGGCATTTTACAACTGCGGAGCTCAATCAGGAGCATCTCAACCACATCAGCATATCCAGTTCATCGCGGTCAGTCGGAAAGTTCAGCAGCAGGACGGGAAACAGGAGGAAGATGAGGAGGAAGAGGAGGAGGATGACGTCGATGACTTGGACGCGAGACCGAACATTCCGATAGAGGTGCTCCTGAATCGCATCGAGCGGGACGGGAAAGAAGATGGTGAGAGCGCTTTCGTCTCTCCTAGAGCTCATGCGATCTGACTCTAACTGGCTTATGTCTGTCTCCCAACCCGCAGAGGCCGTTCATGCGCTGCCCGTGCCATGGCAGCACTTTGTCCGACTGATCAAGCCTCCAAAAGTACCAACGTCAAGCAAAGACCCACAACAACATCAAGCTCGGCTGCAGGCATTGGAAGGCTACATGGCTTCCAGACTCGTCTCCCTCATCGACACCCAATTCCAATCCCGCCGAGTAGAGGCACAATCATCCTCGGGCGAAAGTAGAAGCGGGAGACCGAGCTTCAATCTACTGCTCTCCAAGAGGGCATTCCATCTGATCCCGAGGAGGGAGAGCGACATCACCATCCCGATGGAGGGAAGCGAGACCAGCACGACAGACATCAGCGTGAATTCACTAGGTGAGTCTGCTTAGGACAACGAAGGCATCAAAACCAGCATTGACCTTTCCCTTCCGCTCTGACTCAGGTTATGCGGGATTATTGCTAGCCCGGTCGGAGGAGGAAGTTGAAGCTGTAAAGCAGGTGGAAGGAGGTATTTTGGGCATCCTGGCGAAGGCAGGAAGAGAACCTGTGTCGGAAGACAGCTGGCAAGCACCATGATTCACAGCATATATGCGGCGAAGAACGCAATATAAAGGGCATATATGGACACACATGTTTGTCGGGATGAAGCATCTGAACGGACCATCCACTGGTCGATAAGACGTGCACAAGATCAACGCTTTTGAAATTGCAAACTAGCCTAGAAGTACAGATTGAATGGGCGGGGCCTTTTGAAGCTCATCTGAAGATGACTTGGATTGCTGTAAGGAAGAAAGACATGTCAGAACCTATCCATGTGTTGAGAAGAAGAAGGTAAGACGGCACTCACTGTATGTTTTCGAGTCTGGGCTCCAATGTGACCACGTCGGAGGCTCATCGACGAGCTTTCCTGGTGCCAGAGCTGATTGGTTATCGGGTAGAACGACACCTTGCTTCCGCTCCACCAATCTCGAGGGCAGCTTGAATGCAATCGTCTCGTACGGTTCCGCAGCGACCACGAGGTACTGCCATGTGCGAGATTGCGGCTCGACCGTCTGTTCGAAGGAGGACATAAAGCGATGCAATGGCTTGACGTTGTCTGCGATGAGAGGAAGCTGGACTTGGAAGAGGAGACCTTGTCGTCCGCCTGGCTTTCCTGACGCACTGGGTGCTGCCGCGTCACCGTTATCCATATCCACATCGCCATCCGCTACCTCAGCAGCATCCTTGTCATCTCCGCCCTCGCCGTCTGGCCGCCTGCTATTCGAAGAAGGGACGTTGGCATCCTCTGGGAGCAGCGGTTCTCTGATCTTGGTGACGTTGTAGCCCGGTCTTCCGATCTTGTTGAACTTCTTCTTTGGCTTCTCTGGGATCGCATTGGCGCCTGTGATCATCAGAGTCTGATTGTACCCAATCGATCCATGCCCACCAAATCCGCGCGCCTCATCCTTGGCCTGCTTAGCCGCACGGCGGGCAAGGTTGGTCTGGTGCTTCTTGCCTTGTGTGTGGGCGAGGTAGGAGCCCTCGTTGGTGTGCAGAGTGAGGCAGAGTCTGCATTCGAGGGAGCCAAGATGGTTTCGGAGGAGGTACGGCTCCTTGGCTAGGTCGATGGTCTCCAGCGCAAGGCGGCGCAGTCGCTCTCTTCTGTCCACATTGGCCTCGGAGGCGCCTGCCACACCGGCACCCTTGTTTCCTGCTCGATTTTGATAGTCTGATTGGGGGGCGGAGATGGATGCAGTCAGCGGAATCAGCACATGCTGCATGTAGCTCACGCCAGTCTGCGTCACCACTCACCCATTGCAGTCGAAACCGAGTTTCCGAGGTCGTCGTTAAAGAACAGTTGCTGGTGGAAGTGAGCGCGACATTTCTAGAATTTCCAGGGCTCCACAGGCGCTGAAGATGAGCACGTGGCCGCGGCGGCTCAAGTGGACTTTGAAGCAGACACGGATAATTGTGCCACGTGGGTGTGTCAGGACCCTCCAGCATGCAATGACGATATCTCTATGACTCCCCTCTTGGGCCTCGATCAGTCAAATACCACAGCAACAAGCAACCAGCCAGCACCGATACCCCAGCCTGGACCAAAGCAGCCGCATCATCTCTTCCTTTCTTCAAAGACAAGCTTACGATCACTCGCACAACCAGAGACTGGGACTCTGTTACCGCGCCAGGGCCTGGGCTTACTCACCTTCATCACCTTATTAAGTCTCGGATAGGCAACAAACAGCATTCCAAGATGAGCTCCCCTTCACCTCGTCTCTCAACACTCACTTCCCCCTTGGACACCATCCCGACACCCTCGCAGCCTCTCCCACCTGCGGCCGACATGCTACCCGACTCGCATCACCAGCAATCGACTTATCATCACCCACAGCAAGTCGCCCACGGCATCGGCGGGGACGGGAGAGGAACAGCCGCAACAGGCGACCTCGGCTCTCACACCTCCTTCCTTACCCTCGCCCAGCTCAGATCGGCCATCGGCTCTCTCACTGAAGACTACAATGCCAAGCACCCGAATGCACAGCTCAGCGGCAGGATCATCCATGTCTCCCATTTCCTGCCCTTCCATGTGAATCTCCTCGCAGCGCCTCCGCAACCACGCGGTCCCGGCCCGTTCCATCAAGCAGATACCACCGGCAACGAAGCCTCGGACAGCGCCGTCGCTGAGGACTCGGAAGAAGCTACTGTGCAGGGAACCGCTGATCCGTCCCACTCGCAAGCAGCCCCTTCATCGCACAACAGAAAATGGTCGCTCAACCCCAGAAGAGGTCACACTGCACTCAACTCTGGCATTCGATCCCTCAGCGAAGCCCACGAGCAAGTCTTTGTCGGCTGGCTAGGCGATCTTCCTCTCTGCGCACCCGATGACGGCTCAGAAGATTCACATGTCAGTCGCCCGCCTCCACCCCCGCATGCTTCCCACCCCAGCCAGACTGCCGCAGCTGCAGCTGCAGCCGCATCCTCTTCACGGCCTGAAGAGCCCGATTGCAGACCCTACGAGCTGGAGACCGACAGAGCCAAGATTGAAGAGCTTCTCGATGAATTTATCGTACCCGTAGACCGATGCGAGCTCCCCAGCAACGAAGACGGACAGGAGAAAACTTCGATACCCTCGATGGATGACGCGCGTGGCATCAAGTATGTCCCTGTCTGGATGGACTACGATGTTGCGCACGGCCACTACGAAGGCTACTGCAAGCAGAGTGAGGCTCTTGAACGTCAGTCCTTGTATGCGCATATACTGACGCAGTCCCCTTCCGCTCGCAGCTCTTTGGCCCCTGTTCCATTATCTCCTCTGGCAAGACGTCCCACAGCCTTTCTCGTCATCCTTCAAACCGAAAGTTACCAAGTCAAATGCGAGAGCAACACATCCCGCCGATGCTGCTGACATTGACAAGTCCAAGTCGGGCTCCTCGACTGGGCACGACCGGCTAGGATCTTCTTCCACCGCCTCGAAAACCTCCCCAGACGCTCAACACCCACATTTACACGAAGCCGGCCAGGAGCGCGATCGGTCTGCTCCTTCCGAGCGTGGTACTGATCGGCCTGAGGACAAGGAGGATGGCCTGGCAGGGGATGCCAGTCTGATCTGCCAGGACCCTCCCAAGTCATCCACCTGGGCATACTACCATGCCGCCAACCTGGCTTTCGCTAAGAAGATTGCGGAAGTCTACAAGCCGGGCGACATGATCTGGGTGCACGACTACCATTTGCTGCTCGTGCCTCTTATGCTGCGGAAGTTGATCCCCGATGCAGCCATAGGTCTCTTTGTTCACGCGCCCTTCCCCAGCAGCGAGGTCTTCCGATGCCTACCAAGTGAGCATGGTTGAAGTGATGCATCATGCACTCGAGCAAGAATGAAACGCTGACCTACTTTTTCTTACGTGGCAGAGCGCCGAGAGATCATCGAGGGCATGTTGGGCGCCGATTTGGCCTGTTTCCAAGCATTTTCTTACTCGCGTCACTTCTTGAGCTCCTGCATTCGGGTGTGCGGCTTTGAAGCGTCTTCAAACACAGTCGAATCCCCGTCCGGCCACACCACCTCGATCTCCTACAACCCCATCGGCGTCGATGCTGATCGCGTGCGCAGGGATGCCTCTGCGGCAGGAGTCATGCCCAAGATTGCCGCCATCCGGGAGATGTACAGGGGCAAGAAGATCATCATTGGTCGGGACAAGCTCGATGTGGTCCGCGGAGTTACTCAAAAGCTTCAGGCGTTCTATAAACTGCTGGCCGACTTCCCAGAGTGGAGGGGGAACGTTGTGCTCATCCAAGTCACAGCGCCCTCATCGAACGAGTCGAGAAGTCTGGAGAGGAGAGTCAGCGAGCTGGTCAGCCAGATCAACGGCGAGTTCGGAAGCTTGAGCTTCACTCCAGTCCACCACTACCATCAAGTGATTGAGAGGGATGAGTATTTTGCCCTGCTGGCGGTCGCGGATCTGGCGTTGATCACCAGCGTGCGAGATGGAATGAACACGACAAGCTTGGAGGTGAGTGATCACTGGACATATCTTCGAACAGAACGTCTGAAGCTGATCCGACTATGTACGGTTCTTCAGTACGTGATTGCTCAAGAAGCGCGCTTCAAAGCCGAGACTGCTGCCGCTGCCGCTGCTACTTCTACTTCTGCTGGAGCATCGAACAGTCAGGCGACCTTATCTGACCCGGACTACACTGGTCCGAGCCCGCTCATATTGTCCGAGTTCACTGGAACGGCCGGGCGTATGCGGAGTGCGATCCAGGTCAACCCTTGGAATACGACAGGCGTCGCCAAGGCGATAGATTATGGTCTGCGAATGGGTACCGCTGAAAAGAAGGCCCGGCATGCATTACTTTACACTCAAGTCGTCAGCCACACCTCGCACACATGGGCGGCGCAACTTGTCAAGCAGCTACTTGTGCGACTGGAGAGCGGACAGGCGGCACACTTCACACCTCCGCTGGAGCGACAACGACTGGTCGATGCATACAATTCTGCAAAGCGACGGCTGCTGTTGCTCGACTACGATGGAACGCTAACTCCTATCGTGAAAGATCCTGAAGCAGCCCTGCCGTCGAAGGAGCTTCTCGTGGCTCTGCAGACACTCACGGAGGATCCTCGGAACGTGATGTTCATCATCTCTGGTCGTGACGAGCGTTTCCTCTCGAAGCATCTCGGTCACCTGCGCGGAATAGGGTTCAGTGCCGAGCATGGTTGTTTCGTGAAGGAGCCGGGCTCTGATCAATGGTCAAACTTGACTAAAGATCTGGACATGAGCTGGATGGCAGAGGTCAAGAAGGTGTTCCAGTACTATACCGAGCGAACGGCGGGTAGCAACATCGAGCAGAAGAAGAGCTCCATAACCTGGCACTACCGCAATGCCGACCCGGACTACGGCTCCTTCCAGGCCAAGGAATGTCAAGCCCATCTCGAAAACTTGACAACACAGAACGATCTGGCGGTCGAGGTCCTTGTCGGCAAGAAGAATCTCGAGGTGCGACCGTTGGCGGTGAACAAGGGCGAGATTGTCAAGCGCATCTTGCACCAACATGCGCAGACAGTCGACCTCGTGTTCTGCGCTGGTGATGACAAGACGGATGAAGACATGTTCCGCGCGTTGGGCAGCTTGGAGCCCGCGACTCCCATGGTCATGGCAGCCATCGCTGCATCCAAAGGAGGCCGAGGTCGTGCGGCTCGAGTGTTGAAGGCGGGAGGTGCCGCCGCTGGCGCTAGCGGACTTGGGCTCGGCGAGCGTGCAGACGGAGGAGACTTTGAAGATGAGCAGGATGACGACATTGCCCGCGGAGTCTCCCCTATCCGGACCGGCGGACCTAATGGTGTCCCAGCTGCGATCGCGGCCCTGGCAAGCATCTCTCCGCCCACCTACGAAAGAGTCGAGCATGAAGAGGAAGAGCTGCACAAGCAGGCGGGCTCGGGTGGGACTACTGGTGGTCATAGCATCGCCCAGCTGTCCGCCAGCAACGAGCTTTGCTTGCCGCTGACCATGAGCCAGCCTGCACCTCTGGGTGGCAGTGGTGGTATGATGGGAGGCTCCGGAAGCTCAGCCAAGCGGGCCTCTTCCTCCTCTCCGGCACCGCCTGCACCAGTGTCAGGATCGGAGAGCCGTGGTGGCGTAGGCGCGTCGTCTTCGACTTCAACCATATCGCGGCAATCCTCTCGGACCTCGGTTGTGGACTCGGTCACGACGTCGGCATCTGCCTCTGGACAAGATGATGACGATGAAGGCTTGACGACGGACAGTGCGGCAACATCTGTCTCTGGCTCGCCCGCTGAAAATGCTGCAGAAAGCGGCACGACGCCCAATGACGCTGCGCTCTCCAAGAAGAAACAAGGCGCCACCAGTTCCAACCCGAAGACGACCGCGAGAACTGGAGGCAGGGCTGCAAACGTGAAGAGCAGCAGCAGTGGCAACATTGACCGACCCTTGGTGCTCCTTCCAGAGCTGCGGAAGAAGAACATATTCACGACGATGGTCGGCCCCAGCGGAAAGAAGACTCTCGCCAGCTGGCATGTTGATGGTCCTGAGATCGTGATCGGGTGCTTGGTTGACATGGCCGCCGGACAACCAGAAGCCTCGGTGCAAAAGATCGAAAACGCTACACCTGCTGCTGCTGCCGCCGCTGATGGCTCGGACAAGTAGGCTGAATGCTTACCAGCGCCTGTCCTATGCACAATAACTCTACTGGCCCCTCAATCCGGAAGCTCATTCTTCAATAGAGCATACTTTCTCTTGCCGAATTCTCATATACTTCAAACATCAGCCCTCTTTCAACCCTATCTCTGGCTTCTTCCTGAAATCTTTGTCACGTTCAACACCATGTCACGCTAGCTTCCGAAACACTCGCAAACGAAATCTACAGATAGACCATGTCAATAATTGTCCAGATGCAAGGTCTTTGAAGCTTTCGCAGTAGTGAAGATTGGCTCGAGTGCAATCTCAGGAGATTTCAAGGTTGTAGGTATTCTTTTCCAGCTGCAAACAGGCAAAGGCAGAAGACACGCAGACCAAAGTCAGCACCAGCCACAAGGCAAGGGATGCATGCAGGCTCGCAGATTCCGAGCTGACCTCCTGCTCTAGGTTCTCCCGGATGAAGTCGATAAACTTGCCATTGATGAAAAGATGGGTGGGGTCGAGATCTTCTAGCACGAAGCCCAATTCTGACCGCGTGTTTAGCAGGAGGATGAGTTGCTTCAGAGCTGGATCACTGGAGAAGGAAAGGTCACAAAGTTTGGTAAGGGAAAGGGAGTGAGGATGCTTGATCTATGGATACGTACCACGTCAGCAGGACACCTGATTGAAGCAGATTTCCATCATGAAGGACGCAGCGATGTCAGCAAAGCCAGTCTCCGCCGGAACAGCGCCCATAGCAGCATAAAGAATCACCTTGAATGGCCTTCATCTTGAGCAGGACATGGATGCGAATTGGTCATGTGGAAGTGTTTGTTGTGGACGATCAATCTTGCGAGAGGGCCAAGATGAGAAATGATCTTGTTGCTATGCAGAGGTCCGTGTCAAAAGATCAACACTTTCGAACGCGTCGCGACGCGTCTCGATCAGTTCGAGTCCAACACTTCCTCCTTCGTCCAAGAGCAAGCACCTCGGCCAGCGCGCAAGAAAAATGACCGGCAAGCTTCAACTCACAGACGCTCCTGATCAGCTGAAGGCGATCTCGAGGAGGGCGGAGGGCGATGCTGCAAACCAGGCTCGGAAACGATTGCGAATCTCCCCAAGCTCACATTCGGCCATAGCTTCATCGTCCAGGGACATTCAGACGGCCACAACCTCCCGGAACAGAATTTCAACACTGCCCATAGAACTCATCATTCGGATCTTCGTGTTCTGCGACGGCGACTCGATCACTCTCGCGAGGCTTGAATGCGTATGCAGGCAGTGGCGACACATCCTCAAGCACACTCCGAAACCGTGGGAACGAGTCCATCTCTGGGAGCCTCAAAAGGACTTCCTCAACACAGCGATTGCGATGCACGAAATTCCAGCGGAGCCAATGTCCTCGTATCCGGGCAAAGTGGTGCTCAAAGCTCTCGGTCGGGCAGCTCAAAGGACGAAGAATAGAATCGTCAGTGTGCGAATTGATGTGCGAAGACGGTGTAGCGCAGAGGAAGCAGAGAAGATGCAGCACTTCCTACGAGAGTCCGAGTACTCGCTCAAAGCGCTCAGCATCCATGCTTCTTTCCACTCATTCCGTGGATGGATGGGGTGTCACCGATATTCGCGCCTGGAATCCTTTGATCTCTATGGCGGTTATCAAACGGCAGGGCCAGTCCCGAGAGACGAGCTGTTCATCGTTGTTCCTGTGAACCCAACCGTACGAGACTTTATCGTACTTGGCCCAGCAACCCTCCTCAGTACGGAAACATTCGCTGCGCTGCGCACATGGGTCCAATACGACACCAAACACACAGCTTCTATCAGGCCGGAGTACCTGTACGACACGATCAAGGCGTCTCAATCAACTCTCGAGCACATGCGATATCAATGGATCGGACAACCACTCGGAGAGGCTTTGACAGAATCAACGGTCTTAACTTTACCTCGGCTCTGCTCTTTTGAGGCTACGGCGAGACAGCCGCTCGGCCCGAGTCCAATCATACACAGATTACATGCGCCGAACCTTCGAATGCTCAGCGTCGTTTCAGCAAGACACGACCAGCTCCTCGACCTGTATGCTGGCTTTTGCGACTTGTCCCGGCTGGAAGAACTCAGCATCTCCTTTTCGGAATCGCCCATTACAGCTGCTTCCCGTGCTTCGGCCCTACAATTCTTCGCAAAACTTCAGAAGCTTCGCAAGCTTGACATCAGTGCTGACGGCCAGACGGCTGTGCTGGATTTAGTCATTGCATGCATGGCCCCCACAGAATGGCAGCGCGAGTCTGTGCGTATATCTGGCGCCGCGGGATCGAGTTTCTTGCCGGCAGTGAAGACCTTGATCATTCGGAGGCATCCTCACATGACAGGCTCACACCTGATGCGAGTCGTTGCTGCCCGGCTGAAGCGGGACGCAGGCCCAGACCGAATAGCCCCTTCGGCAGGCTCGGCTAATGGCGTCAATAAACCTTCAGCCGCATTCAAGACCAATTCATCGAGTGCATTCAAGAGAGCGAAGTCATCTGCATTCTCAACAGCTTCTTCCTCAAAGGGCGGTCCTCCAACTTCCTCTTCCGCCCAACCGCAAGCATCTTCTCCAGTCCGTATGCCCGATGTCGAAGCACTGTCTACCGTCATATTGCATCGGTGTCCGATGCTGGATCCTCAAGCTGCGGCATGGCTCGAAAGCAAGGTGGCCACCTTTGCCCACATCGATCAGGATCGGGCTGCAAGGCAGCGTGCCGAGGCTAGCTCTCGATCTATTAGACCATGGTGAAACCGCGGTGCTGCTCTTTGGGCTTGGAGCGCTGCTCCCGGTACGGCGTTGGGGAAGGTCTAGGCCGAGACATGCTCTCAGTTACTGCCGTTGTCAAGAGCTGTTTGATCATTGATATGAACGTATCTTGGCCCAAGCAATTGAGTTTGCCTATCCTTCATCACATGTATCACCCCTTTGTCAAGAAAAGGCGGCGCGAGAGGGAAAAAAGCACACGCGACGGGAGCCACCCAGCGCAACTGGTGCCGACTTTCTGCGTTGAATGGAAGCCACACAGTGCTCAGGAACATCATCGTTGGTTTGTTTGTTGGGGCGAATGTCGAAGCAGCTGGATGCTGTACGGTCTGCAGGCAAGAGGAAAGGTGTAACATTATTACTTCTCGCGCCACTGTTCTATAAGAGCACACTGCCAGAAGCTGCTGGCGAATAAGATGTTGATCCAGTCGAGAGTCCTGTCGCGTGTCTGCGTGTCCTTCATCCTCGCGTTCTGCTGGAAGTGGCGGATCGGTACTGTTTCTCTGCCGACTTCGTAAGTGCCGGGGGCACAGCCAACTCGACGTTTCGCACCTCCAATAAGCGTGGCCCACAGCGTGAGGAGGCGCAGTATGTCTTGCAGTGAGCTGCCTTCGGCCAGGGCGATGGACCGGAAGAAGCCCTCGATGGCAGGAACGATGCTAGCCTCCATCAGTTGCTTTGCGCCTCCGTGACGACCCTGGTAGGTGATCACATCGAAGTTGGCCAGCGCCCATGCGTGCCACGCCTTGTACCAGTTCCGGTCCAGCTGCGTCGTTCGCCTCGTTCCGACTTGCAACGAATGCGAGGAAGCCATCGGTTCGTAATCGTAGATGGCGATCTGCGATGGCAAGAAAAGGGAAACCATTGGCAATGTCAGTCAGCAGTCAGGTCTTAGGAAAGCTGGTCCCAGACGGGAGCATTGAGCCAAACAAAACTCAGCTTCGAAAGATGGGTCAGGTCAAGGCGGGCGCTTCGTGCGAGCATCTCCAGACCAGAACGAGCAGCGTGAGGCTGCTGCTAAGGTCCATATGGTTGCGAGATGGGATCTCTCACGAGCCGAGAGGAGGCCATTCATTCACAGCACATTGTCCGACTGAGACGGCTGAGAGGCGACCTCGGACCACACGGTCCCCGTCTCATTTGCGGGTGTGAGCAGAGTTGAGTCGGCCTGCACCGAAGGCGAAGACGGGGACCAGCGCGAAGAGAAGTGCTGGTCAGAACTTCCTCTTTCCCTGCTTGGCAGCTCCTCCTCAGCGCACCACAGCCTACCATCCCGACCTCTCACCCCTCAATCGCTTTCAGCGCACCTCTGTTACCTTCCACCGACAAGCACAACAAGATGGCTGCTACCTTCCACAGCGCACACGAGCCCATGCCAGCTTCCTCAGAGCCACTCCGGGACCAGATTCGAGGACACGACGGACTCAGCAGCTACCACCGGGGCCTGCTTCCGGCCAAGATTCACCTACAAGACTTGCCAATCGCGCTACTCACGCACATCTTTGGCTATCTCGACTACCGGTCGCTGTCGCTGGCCAGGCAGGTGTGCAAGGCGTTCACGAGCGTCTCACTCGACTCCAAGCTTGATGCGATCATGTTTCGACAGGCTCGCAAAGACGGCGCTGCCGAAGCTCTGGTAGCCAAATGTGCGGCGCAAGCGTTCCAAGGTTCAGCATTGAATGTCGTCTGCTCTCGTAACACGACACTCGAGCGGGAGATTCCGATCGCACACTTCCCCATCGAACTTCACCCAATTCTGCGCGAGGTCGAGTACAAGACGCATGAAGACGGCACCCTCATCTATCAATGGCCGCCCAGGGCCACAAAAGAAACGTCCTGGTACCACGAAGCAGCGTTCTCACCGGGCCTTGACCAAGTCCGCATCGTCACCGGTCGCTTCCCGCTTCCCTTGCCACCCCTGGCAGCCACAGGACCGCGTGGACTCACCGTCGGCATGGTGCTCGACCGGCTGGATGATCTCATGACCGTCAACGTCGACTTCGGAATGTATTCGCATGATCCCATCTGCGATGTGCGAGGCTGCGACGTTTGCTGGGTCATGAAGGCAGAAGCCGATGGGTCCGGTCTCATGCTCTATCTTGACTGGCCGGACAGGCGCGAAAGCAACCCAACTCGTCCTCGGGCAGCATGAAGCAGCCATGCCACTGTGCAGCCACATTCCTCCCACCTCGCCACGCTTGGCAACAAGCATGTATCAAGTCGAGAATGTTCAAATCAAATCAGATTCAGTTCTTCGAAAATCGTGGTGCATGCAAAGCCGCTCATCGGTTCGTCGACAGGTATTTGCAGTCCGCTTCATGCGCTTCGTGCCGCGGAGCAGCATCTACATGCATCTAACACAGCATCCTCATCGCTCTCAAGGGACGAACAAGTCATGTCCATCGCATTGATTTTGAAAGAAGGGCAAATATTGCATTGATTGCTGAGCACCGCTGGCGATTTTGAAAAGAGATCCTGTCATCTTTGTCGATCAGGGAGAACAAGAGGAAGAGAAGAGGGAGGGAAAGGAAGCTGTGAGGAATCTGTTCACTCAAGGCTCATGCAGAGCACGGGGGGATAGCAAGTCAGGAAGCTACCTTGCTGACGTCTGACAAAGCAGGGAAGGGGAAGGGCGCCGTTGTAAGCCAGGAGATCGCCATTGATGTTGACGGCCAGGCGCTTCGATTCCACGATTTGTCCTACCGTCACGCCGGTCGGGTTTGTGACAGGGATCATGGTGCCTCCGCAGCAAAGCATAATTTTAGGCAGCGCGGGCTGGCACGCCAATTCGTCGTAGCTTTCTTGCCATTTGAAGGCGCAGAGCGAGTGGCGAGATGAGATGCCTCCGCAGCAGCCGTTGGGACTCGGTCGAACCTCAGGATGCCATTTGATCCAGAGATCTTCGGCCGCGTCGACGTCGACGAAAGCGGCGCCTTCGGCCCCGACAGCCACCGAGCGTTGGATCTTCTCGTCCAGTTTGGGTAAACGTCCCGGCGTGTAATACTCTCGGAAAAGCGTGGCATCCAAAAGCGGATCCTGGAGAATGCGCCAGAAGCGATCGTCCAATCGTTCCAGCTGCTTGAGCTGCGCGTAGTCGTAGTCCTGAAACATAGATATCAGGTCCCCGTCGGACTGTCTGGCCAAGTCGGCAAACGTGCCCAGCGCCTGCCGTATGGCTCTCGAAGTCGGTCGGTCCTGGCCCTGGCCCCGGCCCCGGCCCCTGGCCATATCCACCACCTTGTCGACCACAACGCTGAGGGTCATTCCGTAGCATCAGCACGCGTCAGTGCTTGTACCCTCTCTGCTAGACGAACCTGCGCTGCCTATGCTGATACTCACGATCCTAGTTGGCTCAGCCGTCTCCAAAACATCTTCGTTGGGCTAGGAGGAGTGTTGTGAGAGGACATCTGTTGAGGAGGGAGGTCAGTGGTGGAATGGGGCTGGGGGAAGGGGAAGGATTAGACGGGTGGAGACGTTCAGCAAGCCCCTTCTTTTATAAGTGTCCAGTAACTGTGCTGTCTGCACCTGCCCTCGAGGGACATCGTCTCATAGATAGATGTCGCAATCCTTTGTGTCGCTAGTGCTGGCAATGCCCTGAAGCAGAGGAATGAGATCAAGTTGGCGCGGGTATGGAGTGGCAGAAAGGACTTTAGTCTTCCAGCCCGGACCAACGCTGCTGGAGCATCTCATTCCAGATGGTGGCGCACATGGTCAGGTCCGCAGGGGAGTGTGACCCTGGAGATATAAGATCAGTTAAGTTGCCGAGATTTTTGCCTCGTCTTTGACACCCAGAACAAACGTTCTTCATGGTCGTATCACATACCCATTCATGGCAGGTCGTTGGACTGAGTTTCACGTCTGTCATCGTGCAAAGGTCAATGGCCTGCTGAAAACCCGCTGCATGAACAGCAATCGGGTGGGAAGGGAAAGAAAGAAGGTTTGTTTGTTAGGCTAGCGAGCTTCCGCCGTGATGCAGAACCCTTCCTCCGAGATATGAGGCGAGGGTAATTTGTGAGGCGGGTTGACACAAAGCCCTGGGGACAGTGATGGGCTGTCAATGTAGCTCGCAAAAGAACTCCCGAAAATCAAAGCAGACTGATTTTGAGACGTGAGCGTGAAGCAGTCCTGGTAAGCCAGCTTTGAAACGGCGGAAATGACTGTCTACCAGCAGAGTTCACTGTCCAGCATTCAGGTCAGCCAATCAGATACCAGCTGGACTGTGGGCAAGGTGAAAGATGTACCATTACTACTACTGTTCTGCATGAAAACACTACCAAAAGCTGCGTAGGGAGGGATTATGAAAGAATGAAAGGAGTCAGTACTTCAAGAGGCACGGCCTGATGAGCCCTTTGGAGAGATTGACTCACCTACACCATCCCAAGAATGATGGCGCAAGATTGAACAACGACGTGGCCTCAGCGACCAGCTTCTCTACCTGGTGGCTCACGCTCAGCACCTGGTCCGGGTTGAAGTCTCGGCCCTTG
>LAXH01000238.1:0-15290 GCA_001006505.1 Tilletia horrida | reverse complement strand
CCCCCCCCCCCCCCCCATTCATCAATCGCGGGCCGGCCCGCGGCCACCATGGCCTTCGTCCTCGGCCGATAGGGCCACCGCACCCTGTTCAGCTCTGTGTTTATTGGCCCAGTCTCCCGATCCCCCGTGTGCACCCCTTCAGAGTCATCGTGGTGTGTGAGTGTGTGCTGGCTCACCCATGCTTGGCTGCATCATCTCAAACCCCCGTCGTCGATCGATTCATGGAAATCGTGGACAAGATGCATGTGTACGTATGTGCGTGTGGTGCTTGACGGGGGAAAAGAAGAGTCCAGACCGGCGCTCCTCTCTCAAAGCCCTCCAGAGCACAGCAAATGTTTCGGCATCTCGACGGCATGGGCCCTCGGCATCCGGACAAAAACATGTCCGATAAGACACAAAAATGAACCTGCTGCAGCTGTCACGCATGCATGCACAGACATCATGCATGTTGTGTTGTATGTATGTCACACCCATCCTAAAAACGGGACATCCCGGCCTTGGGCCCATGCATCACCACTTTTCTGAGAACAACTTCTTGCAGGCCCCGTACAGATTCTATTTGCAGACCGATTTGGACGGATTGGTTTGGGAAAAATCGGTCCCATCCGAACAAGACACGATGCCGGGAGCCTCTTCGGTGGCTGGCCGGCCGGCCCGAGTTGGGCAATTTTGTTGAGATATGCAAAGACGGAAATGAGTGCAAGAGCAAGAAACGTTCATCGCCCCCGCCGGCCATCATCCGTCATTTATTAAGCTTCGTTTCGTGTTTGGCTCAAGCTCTCTGAGCAGCTGGGAAAAGCAAGGGACGGAATCTGCATGGGATCGGCTTGTTTCGCCTCACAACAATCTCGGGAACGAGCAAAGACCTTGGGCCCCTTCGATGGCGGGCTGGAAAGCTTATCCCAATCCTCTGAGCAAGGCAAGAGCCGGCTCCAGCTCGTTCTTTTGTTGGTATGTCGCATTGACAAGAAGGCTCATCGCTACTGTACCGGATCTCCAAACAAAATGCTGTAAGTCTGTGCCCGATGCTGAGTCTTCGACACGGCAGAGGCATCTTGCAGGCAACATCTTTGATCAGCCGGAGCCATTTGGATTCGGAGACCATGTCATCCTCCTAGTAGCCTCCGCCGAACTGTGGCTTGAACTCCTTCTTCACAGCAGGACCCTTCCCTTCCCGCTTGACGCCAGCTTCTCGCTTGACACCGCTGGATCCAGAAGCTTTGCCTGAGCCTCCACCGTCACTGGCCCCCGACGGGCCCTTCCGTTTGCGTCCACGAGGACCCTTCTTGGCCCCCTTCTTGCCGCCGCTCTGGGAGCTACCAGGCTCGCCCTTGATTGCAGCCCTTTCGCCGGCAGAACCGACGCTCTGACCCAAACTCGAGGTCTCCTTCTTCACGCCCTTGCCGCCGCCTTGTTTGTTGCCCCCTTTCTTTTTCTTCTTCTTCTTCTTGTTTTGCGCTTCGCCGCCGTTGTTGTTCGCCGCCACCGCCGCCGCACCCGATGGTCCCGCCAGAGCTGTAACGCCTCCACTTTCGCCGCCGCTGAAGCCGTTCCGAAGCTCTGCTTTTCGAGCAGCCTTGATGCCAGCCTTCTCCGCGGGAGTCTTTGATTTCCAGTCGGCCCTCTTCTGCTTCGACAAGGCGGTATGCTCGCGGTTCCACCGAGATCGCTCACCCCTGCTCCGCTCGTGCGCCTCTTCCTCCTCGTCAGAATTCAGCAGGGAAATCATCTCGGCCTTTGCTTTCCGCCCCCCGCCCGAGTTGAGGATGTCGTCGTCGATGCTGTCTCCCACTAGGATCACATCGCTCTCGCCACCGTCGTCGTCGTCGTCGTCATCATCGTTCCCAGCAGCGCGACTCCGGCCAGACTTTCCTTGGTACCTCGAGCTTTGGGAAGGAGCGCCAGATAGTCTATCAGCCAGCGATCCGCCACCCGGCCCCACATCTCTGCCGCCTCCCGACCTCGAGCCGCGCGAGTCGCCCCGAGATCCACCCCGTGGATAATCATCATAGTAGTCATCCTCGTCCTCGTCCCTTCTTCTTCGTCGCGCATTCCGATCCGTAGAGCTTCCATCTGCATTTCTGCTCCGTTTCGACGATCGGTCCTCGCCCGCACGACGGAGCTCCTCGAACCAGTCGTCCTCATCGTCGTCGTCGTCATAGCGTGATGAGCGGGCCCTGCGTGAGCTTTCAGAGCCTTCATATTGACGAGATCTGGTGTCTCCTCTCTGCTCGCGATCCCTTCGTGAGTTGCTGTTGCGGTTTCGATACCGATCATGTTCGTCGTAGTAGTCTTCTCTGCTTCTCCGATCTCGGTCTCGGTCTCTGTAGCGGTCTCTATCCCGGTCCCGGTCTCGGTCTCGATCCCTACCGTAATCTCTAGAGCTTCCACCGCCTCCCCTGACCCCTCTCGGATCATCAGAAAGGTGCATCCGCGCTCCACCCTCAATCTCAAACTCAAACGCAGCCGAACCTCCCACCCCGCCCAGTCTCGACAGCGGAGGCGCCTTTTCAAGCTCGTGCGCAAAAGGTCCGAGGCGAGAGATGCGTTCGGAGAAGATGCCCGGTTCCATGGAGCGCTTGCCGTTGCCGGGGTCGCGAGCTAGCGCTTGTTGGACAAAGTGGGGACGCGGCATTGGGCAGTCGTCGCCCCAGTGATTGCCTCTGGAGCCGCAATTGTAGCACCAGCGAGTCTGCAGCAGCGTAAAACCACAAAAGCAAAAAGTTGTGCGTGAGTTCTGCAGCGAGTGAGAGTTGGACGCATGTACTCGAGCATTGTCATACATACCGCAGGGTCCCAGTCTCTTCTCGGAACGCCGTAGTCGACCGCATCCTCAATCACAGCATTGTCCCTATTGTCCCGACCCTGCTGCCGATGGGCAGAAGAGGAGGAAGCAGATGCAAACGTGCCTCCCTTCCCCGCCAATTCCCTCTGGAGAGCATTATGTAGCACTTGCCGTGCAGCGGCATATTCTTCCTTCGAGTTGTAGCTGTAGATTCGCCACAGAGTCGGGCATGTCGTCGTCCTGTGCAGCGACGAGCCGCATCGATCGCATTCGTATGACATCCGTGCTGCTCTCGCTTGGGTGCATTCCTGAGTGACGCATGCATGCCGTTCGCAGGACGGTGGACACATGGGTTAGCGTGTCCAGTGAGACTATCGCTGGACGGGACCCAGTCGAAGCACTTGTATGCATGCAAGGGGAGGGAGAACGCACCTTGCTCATGTGGCCAACTCCGCCGCATCGGAAACACTGGACCACCAGGGGACATTGAGCGGTAACATGCTCGTCCATAGCTCCACATTTGAGGCACTGTGTGGAATGCGCGTATGGAAGACCGACAGAAAAATTCAATGCATTTAGCGCCCTTTCCCGAGCCAACGTATTGTCTTTAGCTGAAAAGAGGGGGAGGGGGGCCTCACCTTCGTATGCGGGCAATCTCTGGATTGATGCCCCACCTCTCTACACTTGAGACAAGGGCGAGCTGCTTCCTTCTCCTCTTCGTAATAGCGAGCAGCCGTACGCGTCTGCAAAGTCCGAATAGACAGGCAAGATGAGAGGAGCGTGAGCATGCATTCAGTCGCAAAGGGGTGCAGGCCAGCAAAAGAAACGACGACTCACCGCGTCAAGCTGTTCATAGTCGCCAAGATCCTGATTATCGCCAGGAAGACCCTCTCCCTGTCCGTCCTGCATCTGCATATCTTCTCCTTCCAAAATCACATTGGAGGGCAGCAAGAGACCATGCGTGAGGACGTGCTCCCCCGGTCCCGCCAGATTTTGAGCAACCGCTTTGTTGTTGGAGGAGGAGGAGCTTGGCTCGGCCTTCGACTCGGCAGGGACGGAAGCAGGAAGGGGAAGGTCGTCCATGGGCACGTCTCCTTCTTCGACTCTGCTCTCTGCTTCTTGTGGTGAGGCCGCGCCGAGCAGGGAGAGATCGGGGTTATTGTCGATGACGAAGAGGTCGTCTGGAAATGCTGTCATGCCGGCGTCGTCGTGATCGCCCGTGTGTTCGACATCATCCTCGGCGCCATCTGGTGACAGTCCCAGCTGGATATCTTCTTCCTGCTGCTCGTGCTGTTGATTGGCCGGCCGGCTCCAGTCTGCAACAGCGGAGGCGTCCTGCGCTGCCCGATGTTCGGCATCGAGCTGATCTACGTCTTGTGCAGTGAGCCGGAGCTCGTCCTCAGATGTTATCAGACCATCGACAGTGCCGCTGCTGTTTCCGCTCATCTTGACTCGGCCACTGCTACCACTGCTGTGGACGAGAGATGTGTTCGTCGATGATCAGATTCTTCTCAGGCTGCTTCCTCATCAAATGGTGGATCCCTCGAAATTTTTCAGACTTTCCTTTTCTCTTCTGTGTTCATTTTCCATGGCTTTTATGTCCACTGGCTTCTCGCCTTCCAACTTCCAAGGTTCAAAGAAGTGGACAGAGAGTCACAGACACAGCGCCTTGACTCTCCTTTGAGCCAGCCTCTGGCAGCGTACAGTCTGACATCGAGAATAGTCGCTCAGTACGTCGCGAGCTCAGGTCCTACATTGGGGTTGGTGCAACTGAAGGCCTCAGGATCAGAAGTCCGAGTCGAGTGAACTGAAGATGCATGACCACCATTTCTTCCTTTCCTTGAACTCGTCTCGTGTGCCTGACACTTCGTGCAGAAGGAAAGAGTAAAAGATGTACGTCAATGGAAAGCCCAAGGTAGTCTGCACCCGCGCATCCCTGCCCTCATCCATCCTCCAAGACGCACACCAAGCCGGCCTGATCGACCTGATCGAATGGGACGACCATTCGTCGGGAACGGGCGCCCCACGCGAGTGGCTCCTCCAATCCGCACGCGGAGCCCACGCCCTCGTCGTCTTCCTCACCGACAAGATTGATGCCGAACTGCTCGAGCATGCAGGACCTCAGCTGGCGTGCGTCTCTACGATGAGCGTGGGGCTGGACCATGTCGATGTGGGGTTGCTCCAGTCGAAGAAGATCAAGATTGGGTATACGCCCCAGGTGCTCAATGAGGCGGTTGCGGAGCTCAGCTTGAATCTGGCGCTGATGAGCACTCGGAATGTGCCACGAGCGCAGAAAGTCGTTGCATCTGGTCAGTGGGGTCAGAATCCCTGGACACCTCTGGTGAGGCTCTACAATTATCCTGGGGCAGTCGTGCGAACTTGGAATTTTTTTTTGTTGAAGCAGACCTCCTCTTCACAGGCATTCTGTGGACCGTCGCTCCGGGGCAAGACGATTGGGTTCTACGGTTTTGGAGCGATCGCCCAAGCCATTGTTCTCCTTCTGCCGGCCTTTCACCCCAGGACGATCCTCTACACCACGTCCCGGCCCTGCCCTTTTGATCCAAGTCTACAGGACCCTCGGTTCAAGACGCTCAAAGAAGGCGGCTGGAAGGAGACGGCTGAGCTCAGAGAGTCGCTGAAGAAGGAGGCACCGATCGAAGTGCGAAACGTTCCTGACCTGCTGGAAATGGCGAGTCATGTTGACGTATTGTTGTGAGTCAAGGCGGGGAGAGCAAGATCTACAGCGCTGTTTCGGACGCGCTTGCTGAATTCGTGCTTCTCTGGGACCAGTGTAATTGCGTCGCTCAACTCGTCGACCAAGCATGCGATCAATGCCACTGTCTTCGCCAAAATGAAGTATGCTGTGCCTGCACTCTTCATCCGAGTCTTCTGAAAGCAGCAGCAGCAGCTTTTTCTGACGCATGCATTCTTCCTCGCTCCATTCCAGACCCACGGCCCATCTGATCAACACTTCTCGTGGCCCACTGGTTGATACCGAGGCTCTCGTCGAGGCGCTACGCACAAACCAAATTGCAGGCGCAGGACTGGACGTCCTCGAAGGCGAGCCAAGTAAGTTACCTTTCTTGTTTCCTCATGTGGCCAAGTTGGCTCTTGCTGATACATTGTCTACGGGCATGGCTATGCCTACACCAGACATCACACCTTCTCATCCACTGCTAGGAGCCGACATTCTAGAGCGGGTCGGGCTGCTGCCCCATATTGGATCGGCTACGAACGAGGCCCGATCGGACATGGCCAAGTATGCTGCTCAGAATGCACTGGGTGGGATTGCGCATTTGCTTCCTGAGGAAGATGGGAGGCGGTGGGAGATGCCTGCAGAGTATCTATGAGCGTGATTTCCGTCTCCCTCTCTCTGCTTTTCAGCATGTCATTCCATCGCATCATCATCTTGCCCTCCGACAGCATGAATGCCTCGACTTCTGTGTGTGTGTATGTGTGTGCGTGCTCTGAGTGGCTGTAAGATGACGATGTGTCGCGGGTAAACTCTTATTAGTGGACCCTGAGGCGCTAGGCTGCGGACTTGCACCGACCCCCCGATCTTGCTGCCAAAAAAGAAGGGAGAGAGGAGAAGAATGCTCAGCACAGCAACAAGGCTCGATGATTGGGCACGAGAAGGAAATTAACACCGAGTCACCCCAGGCTACACATTCCTTAACTTCCCTCCCATCCTTTCCCACCTGGCGAGTCACCACGACGACGACGACGACGACTCACCTCCGATCATCAGACAGCGGAGAGCATGAAGAAGAACGGTGGAGCAGCTTATACCCGGCTACGGCCCCTCAGCAGCAGCGGTGGGAGCTCCCCAAGCCCCAGTCCTGTGGAGATTCACGCTGACGACGGTGAGCGGGACTGGATCGGATACCGCGACCTCGAGACTGGCCGCGCGCACGGAGGAGGACCACCAGCAGAGGACGTCGACGACAGCGCCTACAAGTCGGTGGTCAACCCCTTCTTCTTCAAGAGTAAAAGCCAAGGCCAAGCCCTTCAGCAGCAGCAGCAGCAACGGCGGAGTAAGAACATCGCTACCAGCAGCAGGAGGGGACAGCGGAGGATCTGGCAGCTGCTCGGTGCGGCTGTGCTCTTGTTTGCGCTCGCTTGCTGGTTGTATCCTCCCATACCGTACTGGCTCGGTCTAGCAGAGCGCTACCGCCCGCGCAACGCGATCGGCACCTCTTCTTCTGATGAGCGACAACCTCGTCCCTCTCCTCCTCCTCCGCCTGCCTCTGGTGGGGGCACAACAACGCCGGGAACGGCGGCGGGTGAGAGGATGCTCTTGCCCCCGCCGCCACGATACGAAGTGACGGCGGACGAGATGCGGGCATACAAGCTCTGGTCAAACAGCACCAGCAGAAGCAAAAGTAATAGCGAGCACCATGATACACACAGAACAACAACAGCAGCAACACAAGAACAGCAAGAGGTGGAAGAACCGCTGAGCTGGGTGCAGTACCAATCGCAACTGGACAATTTCCTCAGCGACGCCCTCTCCACCTCGCCGATGCTAGCCGAGATCCGCCAGAGGCTGCATACACGCTTCTTCCTGTCTTCCGAGGCGGTGGAGCCGATCCCTGCTGATATCTGGGAGACGGCAAAGCGGCGCTCTGATTTCGAGGGCGCGGCCAGTCGAAGTTTTGCGAGGATGAACAATGACGATCAGCTCGGACGTAGCGGCAGCGGCAGCGGCAAGGCAGGGACACAGGAGAAGGAGAAGGAGCACTGGGCGGAGCATCTCCTGGCTGATCCCGAGCCTTCGGAATGGGCACTCAAGACTTTTGGTCCCAACTCTGCACTCGCAGCATCGTGGAACACGCTGGACCGGGGCGTGATGCGCGCAGATGTGTGGCGATATGCCATCCTAGCCTTCCAGGGCGGCCTCTACTCGGACTTGGACACGACGTCGCTCCAACCGGTGCGCGAATGGACGAGCGCGGACAAGGTGGTGGTGTGGGATGTGGGCGCCCCACCGGAGCTGAGAGATGGTCCGCCGCAGCTGATTGTGGGGCTCGAGGCGGACACGCTGGGTGTGCACGGCTGGGAAGCATATTGGCCTCGGCCGATCCAGATTGTGCAGTGGACGCTTGCGGGTGCGCGGGCGCATCCTGTGCTTTTGGATGTGCTTCGGCGCATTCACAATACTTTGCAGCACGTGGAGCAGTTTCGGTCGCAGTCGCGGAGTGCTACTACTCATCTGTTGCGAAAGAATCAAGACGGGGCTTTTGCATCATCATCATCATCATCATCATCACTATTGTTACAACAACAAGGCGGCGGTGCATCAAGGCGAGGCTGGTTGTGGCCTTCTCCTCCCTCTGGATCGAATTTCACGAGCAGCAGCACGAGTGGAAGGGTGGACCCCTTCGACACGGCGCACGGCGGCCTCGTCTCAGTGGTGGAAGCGACAGGCCCAGGCGTGTGGACAGACTCGGTGTTTGCCTACCTCGAGTCTCGGTATGGTGTACACTGGTCACAGCTGCACGGGCTCAAGAGCGTGGTGCGGATCGGGGAGGTGGCCATCTTACCGCTGACGGGCCTGTCGCCGACGGACGATGAGGATGGGCGAGTGCAGCGATGGGAGCGGATTGGGATCCGCCGGGGCCCGATGGCAGAGGTGGGAGGGGTGAGGGATCGGTATGCGAATGTGCACCATGCGTTTGCGGGCTCGTGGCGGAAGAGTGGCGATACGAATGCGTAGTGGACATGCACTACATACTCGTCTCACACCTCACTCTTTCCACCCACTGATGTCCAACATGGGGCCTGACATTTTAGCTGAGCGTGCTGATGGTGTTGTTTCACATCTATCAATGGACAATTTGAGTGTACATACTGTACATGTGTTATGTATGAGGATGTAAGGTGGAGATTCGACTGAGCTCGGGCCTCGGATGAGCATGAGCATGAGCATGAGCATGGTCGTCGATGATGATTGACAGCTGCATGAGATGAGAAACGCATCAAACTTGGTTTACGTGCGTGGTTGTGTTGTCCGGAGCTCATCTTCCATCATGGCTCATCCTCCTCTCGTTGCAGCTTCCTCTGTCATTATTCTCTCCGCAAAGTCTCCGTCCCTTCTTGCCCCCACATTTTGCCTCAACTTGTCAAATGACTGTGCAGCCAATTTCAGGCTGGAGATGAGAGTGGTGCCTGGATTGCACAGACAGACAGAAAGACTGACCCGAGCGAGCGAACCACAAGGGGGCTCGGCTCAGACTCTTGCCCCCCTCGGGCACAACGGCACCATTGCTCTCATTTGCCCCCCGTCTCCGTGAGCAAGAGCAAAGAAGCTGAGCAAAAGTGGGAAATGGGAACCGAACCCCACAACGCCCGAAGTGTGTGTGCCTTTTTTGATCCAATCCGGTCGATCGGCTTCAGACCAGAGACCGACAGCAACTCCGGCTTGGCGACATCCACACACACTTGTCTTCCCTCGCAACACCCTGTGCTTCCCTCATCCTCACCTCGCCTCAACCCCCGGTCGTGCATACCCATCCAACCTCGGGCGCACCATCGTCGTCGTCGTCGTCGTCGTCGGATCTGTTCTCCCGCCCGTGTTCCCCTGCCCGATATCAATCTAATCAACATTCCCGCCTGGCCTCTTGCTCAAATCATCATCTCTTCCATATCGAAAATTTACCACGTAAACGCTTTGACACAACTCTCGACATCATCGACGCACGCAGCATTCACGTGGATCAACACCGAGGGCCACCCTTACTGAACAGATCTTGGCCAACTCAGCGCTCTGCCCCGTCCGCCCGAAGGCCACTCCTTTTTTCTCTCTCTCTCTCTCTTCCCTGTACATATATATTCAACCATTGATCCCTCGCTCCCCTTTCAAAAGTTGAAACACCACACGCCCCCCACTTACTTCCGCCCCCCAACCTGCCGTGCATCTTGTCCCAAACCAATGCTCGACTTTGCCCCCTCCACTCTGGCCGACGTCCTCGACCGCACAGGCATCCTCCTGCCCTCGGCCGCCTTTGCCCTCATCGTCCTCGCCATCATCTACCATGACCGGGCCCTCTTTGCCCCAGCCCGTCGACCAGGCGTCTTCTACCCGGGCAACGCACTGCCTTTGCTCGGTCACACCCTCCAGGTCCTCCGTATGGGCACCAAGGACGAGCTTGATACCACTCTCGGTGCGTCACACGCCCACGCCTACGCCCACGCCATTCCTTGTTATTCTGTTGCTTGCCCGACTTACCTATTCTTCTCCTTGTGTTTCTCCTAATGCCTTCTCATCTCTTTTGCATTTTGTGAACAGGCTTTTCTCGACAGTCACCCATCTCAGCTTGGGGGTAAGTGTCTTCATCTGTGCTTTCACCTCTGGGGTTTTTTTTTCCTCCCTAGGAATTCTCAAACCTTGCGGTCCGCGTCTCTTGCTCACTTGAATGCACCTCCTCTCTCTGCCTCTTTCTCAGCATTTCTCTCTTGGGTGTAGGAAACCTCATATCCATCTCTCGTCCAGAATACATTGAGGCCATACAAAAGACTAACTTCGAACACTTTCCAAAGGTGAGCGCCCTTCATCCACGACCCTCGCCCCCCAAAACATCCTACTGACGATCATCATTATTTTCCCCCTTGTGGAACCGGCGTTTGGAAAAAATCAATCAGGGAGACTTCTTCCGTGAACGCTTTGCCGATGTGCTTGGCCGAACAGGCATCTTTGTCGCCGACGGAGAAGTATGGAAGCACGCCCGCAAGACGGCCTCCCACATCTTCTCTGCCGGCCAGTTCCGCAACTGGGTCCAGACCGTCGTCCACGACGAGCTTGACAAGGTCGTCTCCATCCTGGACCAGACAACCGCCTCAAAGGGCAGCAACAAGGATCCTCAGGGCGTCATTGTCTTGCCAGAGCTCTTCTTCCGTTACACCCTCAACTCGTTCTCCCGCATGGCGTTTGGCACCGACATTGGATGTCTCACGCACGACGTGTCCTGTCTCAGCACACCCGTCCCCTTTGCGGTCGCTTTCGACTATGCCCAGCTCGTCATCAACGAACGGATCCTCATGCCCGGTTTCCAATTCTTTGAAATCTTCTCGTCCCAAGGCAAGAAGTAAGTCGCCTCCTTGCTTTCTCAGGATTTGATTGGGAAACGGCTGACAATCCAACTCGTTCGACCGTACCAGGATGAAGCAGGCCATCTCGACCGTTCGAACCTTTGCCGGTCAGATCATAGACCAGCGTCTCCAAGCGGCACGCGAAGCAAAGCGTCAGGAGGCGCTCAACCCGCAATCGGCACCCACCCACGAAGGCGGCTCCATCTCCAAGCTGGCCAAGAAGGACGGCAAGGACCTGCTCGACCTCTTCATGGAGACGACTGACGACCGCGAAGAGCTCCTCATCACTGTGCTCAACTTCCTCATCGCAGGCCGCGACACCACGGCCCAACTGCTGTCCTGGTTCTTCTACGAGATGATGGCCAACCCAGAGTACGTGGACGGGATCCGCCGCGAGCTGACAGAGGTGCTGGGAGATTGCCCGCCGGAGGGCTACCGGCTGCCGTACGAGCGCATGCGTGACCTGCCTTACACTTTTGCCTGCATCACCGAGGCGCTTCGACTCCACCCCAGTGTTCCCAAGGTGAGTACTTCCAACTGTATGCGCCATCATTTTTTACAAACCAGAGCGAGAACATGAGGATACTCAGCTCTTCCACCCCCTTTCCCCCTTGTCTCATCAAACAGAACGGCAAGCAATGCACCAAGGACACGCTCCTCGTCCCCGCGTCGCCGAACCCTCACAACCTGCCTCCGCTCCAGGTGTTCAAGGGCGAGATGATCGGCTGGTCCGATTGGGTGATGGCGCGCATCCCCGAGGTCTGGGGCCCGGACTGCGAGCAGTACAACCCGGCGCGCTTCCTCGACACCGACTCGACCACGGGCGCCCGTGTGTTCCGCCAGTACTCGCAATGGCAATCGCACATGTTCAACGGTGGGCCTCGACTCTGTCTTGGAATGAATCTAGCCAGTGAGTTTCCCTTTCCCCCCCCCTTTCCTTCGATCGAGACCGCGTCTGGTCCTCTCGCCGTACATGTGCCGACTCATGATTTGAATCTCCTTGGCAGACTTTGAAGCGCTGAGCATAGTCGCTGCCATCCTGCCGCTGTACGACGTTCACTGGGCGAGTGCGGAGCAAGGACAGACGTCGAGCTGGCCGCCGGCTTACCTCTCCTCGGTCACGCACCCCATGGAGCCCTACAAGGTCGAGTTTAGGCGGCGACAGCAATGAAGAAAAGTTTGAATGGAGTAGTTTTGTTCATGGCTTTTTTCCCCCTCAATACCCCCTGCTACGGAACATGTTCAAACTCCCCACCTCTCTTTCACCGAAAATCCTTTGTCTCTGATGACGCCCTCCTACTTGCTCCTCCATCTCGTACCCTCTTCCTTTTTTTTTCTCTCTCTGTATCTCTGTTCTTCTCCTTCTCTGGTCACGCTCGCTGATGATGATAATCTTGATACCAACCCCGTTCATGTGAAAGTCGTCGTCCTCTCGCGGCTACTCGTACGTGTGTGGGACAGGCTCTGATCTGAATCCTGCAGGATGACAAGAGCAAATGGGGGGGACAAAAAAAAGTGGCCGTCCTGTCGTTGGCTGGCTGGTTCGCTTCCGCAAGCTCAGGTTGCAGCGCCTCGCCTCACTCTTTCTTGGCAGACACGAGGCTTGTTCGAGATCCACGCCGATTAACCCCCCAACCATCAAAAAACTAGCCGGCCGGCGCGGGAAGGAAGAAGACTCGTCTGGAGCGGGCCCAACCCAGATCAATCGTCTTGCTGTGCCTGTGGGCTTCCTTCCTTCTTTCCTTCGCCTGCAGGTTCCAGCACTTCGGGCCTGGTATGTACTGTATGTACCCGGTTGTTCGACCTGTGAATTCATGCATCATGCAGGTCCTCCGATCCGAACACACAAACCATGTGCAAACTGCAGATCCTGTCAGGGGCAGAGACACAGAGCAGCATGAGCAAGCTTTGCGACTCCGACTGTTGAACGTAGAGCTTTGGATGTACCCTGTCATCTCCTTGCCTGATTTCAAAGCGGAAGCAATTGACAGGCACAGAGAGGATTGGGAACACGAGGCAACAATCCTGCAACGCTACTTGTACTTGTACCAAGTCAGCCCCTTCTCGATGTCCACTCGCTGATCTTCATCTCCCCCCTCCCACCATCCTCCTCTCATCTTCTTGCTCCTATCTGCTAGATCCAGCGTCGTGTGCCAGAAGAAGAATGTTCGCCTTCATCCGTTCCTCCGGCCTCCGGGTCGCCATGCTCGCCCTTGTCGCTCGACAGGCCAGCCTAGCCATCGCCTCTCCCCTGGAGGCTAGCAGTAGCGGCCTCATGGCTCGAAACTACCCCAACGATATCTGCTACGAAGACAAGGACTGCTCGTCGGGTGTCTGCAATCCCTTCCCTCTGGACCCCACAGAATGCCAACGCCTCGCCGCCGATGGGTCGTTCCGGGACTGCTCTGGACTTGACTATTATGGTGGTTATTGCAAGGGCAATGCGATCGGACAGCCCTGTCTCGACCAGAGCCAGTGTGACAAGGGCCGGTGTGCGCCCATCTACTCGGGATCCCTCGACATGATCTGCAAGAAGACGGCCCCCGGCACAGCCTGCAAGACGTTCCACGGATGCTCCGGCCTCCAGCTGTGCTCAAACGCCGGCAAGTGCTTCCTGCCCGCCAATGGCTCCTTGCCGTTTGGTGCTGGCTGCCTCGTCAGCTCTCAGTGCAAGAACAAGCAGTGCATCAAGGACGTCATCCCGCACACCGCCGACGGTCTTCCCGAAGTCAGTCTGTTCACTCCCACTGCGCCCCTGCGATGCAACTACCTCAACCCGGGCCAGACGGGCTGCAAGACGTACGACGACTGCAACGAGGGGACCCAGTGCATCAAGGGCAAGTGCGTCCAAGCACCCGACGGGACCCGCTGCGTGGCCAACTCGCAGTGCATCAACGTGTGCCACTCCAAGGGCTACTGCTACACGCCCAAGACCAAGCTTCCGCTCTACAAGCCGTGCAAGCTGGATAGCCAGTGCTCCTCGGGCGTGTGCTACGGGCGCCTCGTCACCATCACTCGCCCTTCGATCTTCAACCCGAACGGCACGGTCAGTACTTTCCGTGACGCGACATGCACCACTTGAAAGGTCTTGTCCCTCCCTTCGCCCATCCCACGAGATCAATTGAGGGTCACTTCGCTGGTTCCGGTTATTCTCTCTGAGCTGATAGGGGTCCAACAGAAACTTGAAAAGTCTCACCAGAACCTCGCACACCATGCGGGAGGGAAAACGAGTGCTCAGAACTTTGCAATTTTGAACCGGGTTGGACGGGGAGACACGTAGACGGGATGAAAAGATTGTACAACAATGACCAAAAACCAAGAAAATGAATGATAGAAAAACAGAGGGAAGGGGAGACGTCAGGGAGATTCAGTAGAGACAAGGATGCGTGCGTAAACATCAGAACCATGTATGCTGTAGTGGAAAGGCGAAGGGAAAAACCCCCAGGGGAGTGGTCGCTGGATTGGCCGCAAGATGGATACGTGACTGAGGGTCGCGCTGTATGCGCATCAATCAGGTGCGGAAGATTCCAGAGCGCGATCGGTACGCTCATACGTTGTTGTCGTGATAGACCCAGCGCTAAGCAAAGACAGAGAAAGGTTCAGCCTTTTCGAATCTTTGTTCACAGAGCAACGCAGAGAGCCTGCAACTCACGGTATCCTTGGGGCTTTGTGGTGCACTGCGACAATATCTTGCATTGTCTGGTGGTCTCTCCAATTTCTGGGAATTGGTCGGGCGCAGCATAGGAGTGAAATCGAGAGTGAGTATGAGGTGCTACTTCGAGGAGCGGGAGGAGGGGGGGTCAACCCTACCTTGGAGCTTGCCAGCATGCTCTGAAGTGTGATCAAGACGCTCTGGGCATTCAAGACTGGCGACCATCTTGAGTGAGGAAATTTCCATGACCAGAAGGAGGATGGAGACGATTGAGCTCGAGTTGTGACTTTGAGGAAGCATGGCTGTGACTCACTCTGTTCCCAGGATGGATGCGCAGATGTGGCCGTTCTCGTATATGTGTCCCATCATGGGCGCCTCGTACCCGCCTGTGGTGACAAAGACAGTCTCTGGCGCCTCGAGCGGGTAGGAGCCCACAAAGCGTAGCCGTACGCGAAAGACTTTGCCAGCGTAGAGCGGGTTGGGAACCTCGAGGTGGAAGTGCATCTCCTCGAGCGAGTCGGCTTGGACGAGGGTGATGCCTGGTGGGAGGGGCTTGGTCTTCATTTCTTGGAGCTCGCGCATCAGGCGCTTTGTCAACACCATGGTGTGCGATTCGTCTGAGAGGAAGGCCCGAGGGTGTGTCTGTTGGCTGTTGCTCACGATGGTCGAGACGGAGGAGCGGGGTACACCGAATGTGCGTGGGGGGCTGTGTGTTGTGACGGCGATTGACCTGTCACACACAGAATCAAGGAGGTGGTCCGAGTA
>LAXH01000237.1:0-22036 GCA_001006505.1 Tilletia horrida | reverse complement strand
CCTCGTCCTCCTCGTTCTCATCTCTCACACCTACTTACTATCTCCCTTTCCTTTCCCCTCTCACAGTCCCCACAAAAAGTCATATAAGCCCACCTGGTCTTCCCTCCGCGCCATGTATCCAAGTAACCATCCTGATTAATCTCACTTTGGCATTCGATCTTCCCTTCTCGTCTGACTCTCTCATAGTCCCATAGTCCAAAAAACAGTCTTTTCAAAAATCTCCGACTTTTTTTCTCCAAAAACAGAAAAATTAGCAAAAATGCTCTCCGCGAGGATCGAACTCGCGACCTCAGGGTTATGAATCCTGCGTGATAGCCAACTACACCAGGAAAGCGGGTACGGACATGTCGTACCCATGCTAGAATATATAATGTCTGAAGACATCATCCATTAGGTCTCGTTTCAGCGGCCCAATCACGATTTTGAATCGCTGAAAAGTTGCTTCCCTTTCAGACGAGCCAAACCAGGCAGAACACTCGGTGTAGAGCACGGTGAAGATGGATTTGCGAAGTTCAAAAGAGGGGCATCAATGTGGGAAAGAACAAACATGAAGCAAAAAAAGAAAGAAAAGTGTGTGTGCGGGGAGGGGGAGTTGCTTGCGGCGGACGAGGGGCGCAGAGAATCCAGTTTTGATGTGTTGGGGTTTTGGGGGGGAAGGGGGAGAGGAGGACGGTAAAGGGGAAGAGGGAGTGTAGAGGTGTATGTGTATGTGGATACTTTGGCTTCGTGCGGAAAGAAAACTATGTTCGAACATCCATCTCGTGATACGAATACTGTCTCGACTTGCCCTTGCTCGATGCCATGCCTCGCGCCTGAGCGCCAGAGCTGGTGCTCACGCCCGGTGACGCCGTCATGGGCTGAGAAGCTGGTAGCGCCTGCCCCGGCGCATATACCATCTGAGGGGCGGCCAGGTCGCCAGACCGACCTGACATGGAATGAGGCATCGCGCCTGCATATGCACCTCCGAGCGCGTAAGACCCGTTGCCGTTGTGGTGGAGATGGTCGGCATGCAGCGCGCCCGGCATCGGGGGCACATTTGCGCTGGCCCCGCGCCCCTTGGGGTTCATCAGACTGCCCGGAGGTGGACCCGTCATCGAGGAGCCCGGCTGGGGCATGGCGATGCTCGGATTGCTGCCGTTCATGTCGGCAAGCGGCTGGTCGGTGAGGGTGTTGGCGACGCTCATGTTGGAATTTTGCGACGAGGTGCCAAAGTCGTCCACGCCCCGCCGCTTGAAGAAGGATCGACGTTTTTGCTTGAGGTGGTCAAAGGGAAGGAAGTGCTCCTCCATCTTGCGCATGTCTGGCGTCATGGTGGAAGGATCCCTGCCTTGCTGCCTTCTCCTGGCTTTCAAGGGATTGTCCTCCAACAGCAGCTCCTCCAGCTCATGCGTCGCATCGAAATTCGCGCGTTTGCTCTGTTGGGAGTTCGAGATGGTCAGCATTTCCGCAATCAATGTTGCCAGCCACTGTCTGGAAAAGGATGCACAACTTACGTCTGGCTCAAAGGGTGGTGTAATGTCTTTTGTCTCCAATCTGGCCCAATCGATGCCTGCAAACCATGGATGCGTCTTGAAATCGTCCAGCCCGTTCCTGCATCCCATACGCTTGGTGATGTCCCGCTCCAGCAGACTCTTTATACATGCAACACATTCTGGAGTCACGATGCTGTCCACGTTCTCCGGAAAGACGCAGCGATCGTTCAATATCGAGTGTGTGAGGGCAGAGTTTGTCTTGCCCCGGAACGGTCTCCGTCCAAAGAGAAGTTCGTACGCCATGACGCCTAGTGACCACCAGTCGACCTGATGTAGATAGCCCCGTTTTGCCAACACTTCGGGTGCCATGTACGCCATCGATCCCGCTACACTGGTCAGCGGCCTCCTCGGCGCAAAGTGGACGGCGATGTTAAAGTCTGTGATATGGGCATGCCCCCTCTCGTCTAACAGCACATTGTCTGGCTTCAGATCCCGATGGACAATTTGCAGGCGATGTAGATAGTCGAGTCCGATGGCGAGTTCTGCGATGTAGAATCTGACAACCTCCTCCTTCATGTTTCCGCTGCGATCCAGATGGAACCTCAGGTCACCACCAAGCATGAGGTCGAGGACCATGAACAGGTTTTCGTCGTCTTGGAATGCGTACTGTACAATCCAGCTTCCAGTCAGTACACCCGCCAACTTGCGGAGGTAGGCAGTATGCAAACTCACTCTCAAGTTGCAGATGAACGGTGACTCGATCTCTTCTAGCAGCCGTCTTTCTTGAATGATATTCGATACAGCGCGCATCTTGCAGCATTTTGCCTTGTTGATGTATTTGAGTGCATATAGATTCTGCAGGCGAGTTCCTTACTGAGCATCAGCTGGTGTAGAAGGTCTCGTAGGAGCAGAACGATCACACGCACCTTTGTCTGTTTATGTTGAACCACCCTGACTTTGCCGAAAGCCCCTTTGCCTACGGCTCTGAGGAGATAAAAGTGATAGAGGTCGACTTCGCCCTCGAAGTCAATCACCTGATCGGGAGATGAAGAGCCGGTGCGCGAGGCGCTACTGTCAGTGAGGCACTCAGGCGGCGCATGTTGGATGTGATTGAAGCAGCACTGACCTCTGGCTTGCAGCACAGCGCACCCATGGTTGGCAGCGCGAGATATGGTGTTGCTCACGAATGACCCAATGCAGTTGTGCGGACAGGAGGTGAGCAGGATGGTTCCTCTCCACTTCGTGAACGCAGCACGGAGTCAAGAAGGTCAAAGGTGTGTGCCTAGGGTTCGACTCAAAGGTGGGCCGCGAGGGTGTACGCGATGAAGGATGCGCGAATGGTGCAGACGTTGGAGTAGAAGGCCCGATGGTGTTGTTGGAAGTGTGTTCGATGGGTCGTGCGCTCTGGCAGCTTGGTCTCCTATGTTGCGATATTTGATCACGGCGTAGGGGAACAGGGTATATGCTGCTGCTGCTGTTGCTGGCGTGGGTCGGATTGATGGGATTCGCAGCTGCTTTCCAAGATGCTGGTGTGCAAGAAGAGGGGGTTAGATGGGAAGCGCAGAAGGTGGATGTGTAAGGCGCAGGCGAGAGTGTGTAGATAGATCGGCTTCCAAGGCGAAGGTGGTGGGTAATGTCGCTGGAGTGCGGGAAAGGGGGGCCCAACCCAAAGATGTGCGGCAATATGAGAGGAGAGAGAGAGAGAGAGGGTGGGTAGTGAGTGGAAGGATGACTGTCGATGCTCGTCACTGCTCCTTCCCACCTGGCAAGAAGAGCTGCGGTCTGCGCGTCCAAGTCGATGAAGGAGTGTCGATGGGGGAGCACACCCCAGAGGCAAGCAGTCATCAAGCCAAGAGACAGAACAGTGAACACTCTACAGAGGGCGCACTTCATTACAAGCGTTGTCAGTGAGACCTCACTCCCTCCCATACAAACACAGTTTATCCGCATCAACTTCTCTCCTCTTTCCAAAAGGGCGGCGGACACAATTCATTCACCTCTCTCCGCTCCCTTCTCTCTTGGTTGAATGATAAACTGGGACCGAACCCAATGAATGGGGCAGAGGACCAGGTGTCATCACATTCAGTCCCTCGCTTCGCTCCTCCAAAGAATAAGAACATCATCTCGAAGCGGAAAGAACATTCTCATGCAATTGCTGACTCAAGGGTAGACGTTCTGCTTCTACTTGCGGTACCAAGTCACCATCTTCCGTGTGCGAGCAATCTTGCGCTGCAGCTGCAGAATTCCGTACAAAAGCGCCTCTGCGGTCGGAGGGCAGCCAGGGACTACGTTGATGGAGACAAGGAATGTGTCAGATATCGATGAAATCTTGCGTCCTCAGAACTGGATCAAGAGACCCGACTCACCATAGATGTCCACAGGCACAATCCGGTCACATCCTCTCACAACACTGTAGCTGTAGTGATAGTATCCTCCGCCGTTCGCACAGCTACCCATCGAGATCACCCAGCGAGGCTCCGGCATCTGGTCGTACACCTTGCGCAGGGCAGGCGCCATCTTGTTCGTCAACGTTCCCGCAACAATCATGACATCGCTCTGTCGGGGCGAGGCACGGAACACAATGCCGAGTCGATCTTGGTCGTATCGGGCCGTGGCGACGTGCATCATCTCTACGGCACAGCAGGCCAGACCAAAGGTCATGGGCCAAAGTGAGCCAGTGCGAGCCCAGTTGACAACCTTGTCCAGTGTCGAAAGCACGTATTCTGTAGAGGAAATCATGGCAATCACGAAGATCGAATCAGCATTCCGTGATACTCTTCAATCAAAAGCATCTGCTTGCGCACCTGCGTTGTTCTTGGGTGTTTGCAAAGACAGAGCATTGCTGCTTCGGTTGGCCAGAGAGGTCAGTGGCACCGGCTCGGGTGCCTTGGCCTCGTCCGAGCTGCTGAACGATCGGACAGAAGTGGCAGAGGCGGAAGCAGCAACAGGCAGTCGCTGAGAGGACGAGGCTGAAGCCAGCTTGGAGGCGGTAAGGCTACGGCCGCCAAATGTTGCTGGCTGCGAGGCTGTGAGAGGGGATGAGGGGGTGCCATCGAGTGCATCCAACCATGTCAGCACCAGAAACATACCACGACACACCCAGACCCCAACGCATTCAATACTCACCCAAGCGCAGACCCATGAGTGCACCGCGTGGCAGAGACATCGTGATAAAGAAGTAATCAGTCTGAAAAGGAATGAAATGACCAGCGCGAAGGTGATGGTATCCTCCATGCTGACCACCGGTCTTTCATCGCCAATCAGCATGCGCGCATAGACAAATGAATTTCCATGGCAAAAGGAATCTGACACTTTTTCATTTTTGGAAGGAATACGAGTACGAGGTTGCTGCGGAAAGTATTCGAACAGAAAAAAAATCCCCATACGTTTAGACTGAAAACACCACCACGAAGGTGTAAGGCAGAATCCTCGACACATTTTTTGATCAGCAGTTTCCTGGGCTGCTGCTGTAGATTGTGTACTCCTGCACCTCCCTGGGAGGTCGAGAGCACTGAAAAAAATTGCCTCCGGATCTTGACTAAGGTGCTCCTGGAGCATTCGGCACTTTCATATGAAATTTCTACAAATCACTATGTAAACCACTTTTGCTCCAGCAGCACGAGTGAGTACACCCAACAGAAACTTTTTTGGCTGCTTTCGACCAGCCAGGAAGCTGCAGTGGCACACAATCTACAGCAGCAGCCCAAGAGCCTGCTGCCAAAAAAATGTGTCGAGGATTTTGCCTTACACCTTCGTGGTGGTGTTTTCAGTCTAAACGTATGGGGATTTTTTTTCTGTTCGAATACTTTCCGCAGCAACCTCGTACAAGACCAAGATAACATTTCAGATGGCAGGGGCCGGCTTTCGTTTCGAGAGTCGACCGTCTAGGAAGGAGGGTGGTCCTGCTCCAAATTCGGGTGCACCAGTTGTCATACCTTGAGTTCCTACAGCTACAGGAGGCGCACCGTGGTACTGCTGTCCGTCTTGTTGGCCCGGCAGATTAAGACCACTGGCCGAGAGGCAAGTCTGGTCCGAATCATCGCTGTCCCTGCGATCGACACTGAGCACCCGCAGATGCTTGGTTCCGAGAGGCGACATGAACAGACTGCCATTCGGAGAACCGACGATCAGGCTTGACTTGCTCGCGGCTGCCGAAGCGGAGTTCCCCAGTCCTATGCCACCCGTCGCGGCGAGAGCGGCAGCGTGCATGCTCAAGATGCTTTGTCGATATGTCCACTGTTCCGAAAAGTATCGATCAATCTCTTCCGCTCGGTTAGCGCGATGGGCAAGATGGACCTTGTAGAGCCCATACACGGTTCCTAAAAGCGCTGTTTCCCGGGAAAAAGGCTCGATTATCAGCCTGGGATATCCGCCTTCCTCTCAGGAATGTCTCTCTTACTCACAGCAAAGAATAGCCAAACCGATCAGGACGAACGCCCACGCTGGCAGACGGTTTGGCGCCTCCGGTGGAAGATCGCATAGACCTCGACTGTTGCAATTGAACTGTTGCCACACTCATCATCAGCCGCTGAGCGAGCTTGCTGAATGGTCAGAACGCTCGTACTCACCTCGAGGCACTCCCGATCTGCTGCACAGGCCGCACCTTGTGCTTTCTCGGGAAGACAAACTCGTGTTTGTTCATCGCAGTAGAGACGATCAAGACAGTTGTCACGACTGTGGATGTCAGAAGTATTGGAAGTCTCGTCAGCGGAGACCACCAACAGTCTCGGGAAAAGGTATGATGACCTTACCTGACGGTATCAATCACTTCTCTTCCATCGCTGTCATAGCCCAAGTACTGCGTGTGGTCAATGATGCACGCTTGCCCCTGCGCAGCATTGGCCAGCTGACAAATGCCTTGGAGACACATCGGGATCGCAGATGCCGTCGTCGCTGGAGCCTGGGTACCACCACTGCTTCCGGTTCCAGAATTCTGCGGGTCGACTCCGCGGCGAGAAAGAAGAGCGTCCATGATGCGCCGTGCTAGTCCACTGGGCAGAGGAGGATCGAATGCAGGTGCGGTGCTAGAGGTAGCAGTACCAGATGAGCCTTGCGTCGGTGTTGAGGGTGCATTTGACACAGTCGATGGCGAGAACACGGACGGAGACGACGATATTGGGGCTGCAAGGAGTGCAGGAGGTGCACAAGAGTCTGCAGGCGATCAAAAGGCTTCAGCATGACAGTCATTTTCTTTTTGGCGAGCAGCGAGAGGAAGGCTAGCTCACCATCACGATTGAGTTGGCACGCTCCACCGATTGGAATCAATGTCTCGCAAGCATTCTCTTGATCGGGGCAGTACTGATGAATGAAGCATGTGCACTGTGGTCAGCATCGAAATCGCCATTGAAAAGTGAGTGAAAGAAAGAAGACTTACTGTTCCGTTCCCACACATTGGAGGGATCTGATCCGTGGGGACTCCTTTATAGCCGAATGGATACTCATCGCGTCTGCATCCTTTTGGCCGGCAGACTCCAGAAGTTGCTACCGGTAGAGCAGGATTTGAGCCCAGGGATTGAAGATCAGGAGGCAGACTGACTCGACTCGCAACGGTGGTGATGTTGTAGCCTGGCCCACCGTCACTGAGCAAGGATCGACGGAACGCCTGCCAATCAGCGAGTGTTTCCCAGCCGTTTCTTTTCCACATTGAATCGCCGCCGTCTCCTCCTGTGGCTCGGGTGACGCCATCGTCCTCTTCAGGATCATAGGATCCCGAACCTGAATCAGAACCTGAACCATCGTCGTACCCCGAGCCAGAAGAGGCACCTTTCCGAGAGCCACTTGTCGCTTTGAATGCACTGCCCTGATGGGCGGTCCCCGATGTGGCATGAGCAGCTGGGGTAGAATGACGAAGGGAGGTTTGAGACAGTGCCGATGTTTGGGTCGCGGCAGTGGACGACGGCAGGGAGGCGGAGCTCAACGCGGCAGTGCTGATGGCTGCTACTGCGGGAGGTGGCGCTACAGTGGAAAGCTGAGAGCTGTTCAGAGCAGTCGGAACACACCACTCTCTGGACCCACAATCGCTCCGGAAGCGATGGGACAGAGGGTCCAAGACGGAGCGACGGGGATCGCAGAGGGCTCCCGAGCCGGTGCCGGGCGACATTGTTGAGACCGTGCTTGAATTCTGCGCGCTCGCCTGCTGTCCGAAGAGGACCGCATAGAAAAGCGCAGAGCTGGTGAAGGAGAGGATGTACTTCGCTCTCATGGCTCTGACAATCTTTGACAGAGAGCGCAGAGATTGTTGGGATTCGACCTGGGCTTGCAAGAGGTGGAGGAAGCAAGGTCAGAGCTGGTCAGATGTGGAAGGAGAGAAAGAATCAATGAGGACAGCAGCCTTTGAGTGGGCGTGTCAAACGATCCGATTCAAAGCAGACCTGCCAGCCTCCCTGCGCAGGTCACCATCAGCAGACATGATCCTCAACGAGAGAAATGCATCTCTGTAGAAAATCCCCAACCGTTGGCGGTTGAGAGAAATTCGCCCAGGCAAGTTTTAGCTCCAACATGGCGGGCCCGTCCAAAACACGCCCTGCTTTTCAGGATCAGCATTCAGCGAGAAGCAGGAGAGAGTCGGCTATCCGGTCCGCAGCTTCCAGCCTGGCTGGCCGAACGCCTCGTTCTGATGGTTCATCGGATGCTCGTGTTGGTGTTTGTCCTTGGACAAGTGAGAGCATGATGCTGTCAAAACAAGAAGGCTCCGAAATGGAAGATCCATGCATCACAATCCAATCTTCTCGAGAACGACGGCTTCCCACCACAACGCGCAGGCTTAGGCAAGAGGCCAACGTGCGCGGGTAGGAGCCATGTCATATCTCCTCTCGCCTTCGTCTGAGCGCATGCCCGCTGAAAGCTCGTGGCTCGAAGCCCTTCAAGCGCATCCAATCTTCGACCCTTCCAACCTCGAATCCGCAGCAGCTTCATCCTCAACCTCGTCTCCGGCTCTGTTCACCACGAAGCATGACGCTGTCAACCCTCAAGTAGTATGCGTCCGACACACCGACCTGCTAGTCGCCGTCGGTCGGCAGCTTCGGATCGCTCAGCTTCTCGACATCAAACGATCCAGTGGCTCCTCGACACTGGGAACCCCTCAGAAGGCCAAGGCTGAACCACCTGCTCTGCCCACCTACAAGACGCTGGATACACCACAGATCGATTTTGACATCATTGGCATTGCGGTAAACGCCAATGGGAAACTCCTCGTCGCCTATGGGACACATCGCCTGGCAGTCGTCATCCTACCACGCATCGCTCGAGGAAAAATCTCATCAGCTCGCCTCCCCGCCAAAGTCGTACAGGTGGGCCAGTACTACCACAACGAGCACAACGGTCCTTGTGCGCGCGTGGCCAAGATCGTCTGGCATCCGCTTGGACAAGGCAGTACGAGCTTGTTGGTAGCGACGAGGGATGGCATACTGAGAGAGTACGAGCTTGGAGGCGATGCAGAGGAGCCCGTGCAGGTAATCAGCCTTCTTCCGGCTCATCTACAACGTCGAACAGCAGCTCAGCTATCAAGCTTCATTGGCGCATCAGGGAAGCCGAAGTCTTCACGGAGACGGGATCAAGCTCCAAGGACGTCCTTCGGTTTCGGAACACCTACCAAAGAACGAGATGAGCACGGGACTGAGACTGTGGACACAGAGTTAGCCAGCTTCTGCATGGGCTGGGACCAACACCCACAATCGCCATCATCCCTCGATACAGCTGCGCGCCTCGACTCTGACACTTTGTCTCAAGATGATTGGGCTCCTTTCACCCTGTATGCGCTGTTGCGCAACGGCGACGTCTACGCCACATGCCCTTTCCTGCCTGCAAAACTGTGAGTGACGACGAGGACTTCGGCCTGTGGAGTAACTGCGCACTACTGACCAGTTTACATCTTCTTACACAGAGCGATCACGGCTGCCGGTCTTGAGAGACTGTCCGCATACGTGTCCGCATGCTCAGGTGCGCAGCAACTGGAGAGCGACGGAGTAGATGGAGGCGAGGATGAGGATCTACTTCAACATGAAATGGAGCAAACACGCATCACAGTTCGATTCACCAACTTGCTATCCAAGCAAGCGTCACGGGCCGTAGATGCAGCTCGCCGAAATTTGGCACGGGGGACAAATACCAATGGAAAGCGCGCAGAACCTGCTGCATACGAGTCGGCTCCGACGGCTGCACGAGGATCGTCGAAAATCGCAGACGCGGCGGCGCTGGAGGTGAATTCTGATGAGCTGCTCGTCGACCTCACAAACCCTTGGCTGCATAATTACCCTTCGCTGCCTCCGACGCGGGCGACCCATCCTCGCCTGGTTCCGCAAGGGCCTTTCCTGCTAACCCCCGCTCCCGTCGAGCTCTCCGACGAACGTGAAAGTCAAGCTTCCGACATCTGTTTGACCCGCATCGTCGTAGCAGGCGTGAACGACAAGCCTCACCGACTGCTGGGCAGTGCGGTAGAGAAGGCGGAGCTGTCGGTGCTGTCCATCGTCGGCAATGACGGGAGAGTCGATGTATGCGTCATAACCGAGCCGATCGGTCCTCGCTGGGATGCAACTGCGGAGTCGTCGCAAAGCCACGCTTCGAAAAGGGGATCCAGTGTACGGACTGGTCGATATGCGCTCTCAGATTCGGAAGACGAGGACGTTACCTCTGCAGGCCAATCGTTTTCGACTCGGGAAGGAAGATCTATCGCGTACACTCCTGGGCAAGGCGACATCTCAGGCACGTGGCCAAGCACGAATGGCGATGATACACGACTGTTGCCCTCTGTCATCGTCTATGAGACGGTCGATCTTGGTCTAGGGGATCCGGAAGCAGCCGAACGTGGTGCTGGTCAGGCGAATGTCCTGCCCACCTTCATTCTGGACCCCATGTACCGAGATAAGATCTATGTCTATCACGCCGAAGGCCTTCACTGCTTGAGCTTCAGCTCCTGGGTCTGGAAGCTCCTACACATCATCGGCGCGGCGGGAGAAGACCCGCCAGCTTCGTCCCACTTTTCGGACCCGGCATCCGCATTGCCAGGTCGAGTTGCGGAAGAATTGAAGTATTTCCTTGCGGACAAGATTAGCTCTCGGACTGCGCATCTGGTGAAGACCGTGGCCATGCCATCGCCGGAAGCACCCAGCGCATACACCATCAATGGCGTGGCCGACTCCGAGGAATCCAGAGCTTCGATCCCCGTGGTGGGATATTCCCTGATTTTGGACGCATACCTTGGCTATTCAGGTCTGGCCGTAACCCTGGACGGGCAAGGAGTTGCGCTGGAACTCACCTTGAGCTCGATTACTCCCGGTGGTCCTGCTTCAAATGACGGGCGGATCACGAAGCGCTCCAAAAGCTCACGGTCTGGTCCAGAAGACGAGCAGCCACCGTATGTCAGTCTTCTCCAGCCCGATGGGCCTTTCGTGCCCCCTGATCTGCTCAACACCCCGGCAGGGATGCCTGTTCAACCAAGATTGGTGCTTGCGGCTGCTGGACAGAAGCTTGGTGCAAGTTCGGGACCCGGATCAGCTCTGCTGCAGGAGGCGCTGAAGGCTGCTGGAGCGTCGTTGTCTCCAACAGCACCTTTGCAGACAATCACTCCCGTGACCCTACGCTTCTTGACCAAGGCTTTCCAAGCCTTACAAGCGGAGATTCGAGACGTTAAGCGGGCCGCCAATCGCTCCCAAGCGCGCTTGGATCTCCAGTATCGTGAGCTCACTCGACTCTTGGACGGTCTCTCGGCTGCCCGGAATCGGTACGAGAAGATTGCTCCCACATCACCCAGCGGCGACGGACCTACTCCTGCCGCCGGTGTTCGTGCTCGTATGGACCGTGCTGTGGCTCGGCAGAAGGAATTGATGCAGCGGCTCGACAAAGTCTTGCAGCGCCTGGTCGATGGGCATGCCGGGCCGAGATTGAGCGAGCAAGAAGAGGAGTGGTTCGCTGAGCTGAGGGATATGGCGGGGGAGATTGGTGTGGACCCCGACCAAATTGCTAAAGATGCGGCAGCGGCCTCGAAGGGAGCCCTTGATCGCGGTCCCCTGGCGGGCCTCCGCGCTGACATTGACAAGGTGAGCTAGAATTGATGCAGGCAACTGTGTTGATCCAATGCTAACTGAACGCTCGACCCGGCACTAGCTACAACATCAACTCGAGCTCATCAAGCCCGCCCTACAGGAGATCTCGCGCGCAGAGGCAGAGGCCCGATCGAGCAAAGCTTCCCAAACGCAACCTCGCTACGGGAAGAGCCAGCTGCGAGCTCTGGAAGAGGCTCTCAGCACAGAGTCGGACCTTGTGCAGCGAGTGAAGTCTAGAATTACTGTGAGTGACCCGATGTAGGCCGGCCTTTTCGAGCGGCAATTTACTGACACTGAGCCGTCCCATAGGAGATGCACTTTGGTCTCGGAAAGGCTGTGGAAGCTGCATGAATGCTGGCGTGCAGCCTCGACAACCGCGAGCGTCTATGAGTATCCTGTCTACGCGCAACACGCATCCCCGATCTCCATCTGCATGTATTTGGGAAGAAGTTGACCAACAAAGGCTCATGACGTTTGGTTGAAAAAGAGTGTGTCGTTGCTGTCTGTTTGCTTGTTGTGTTGCTTGTTACCTCGCACATGAGAGATTTTGCCGCTGTTCATCTCACTTCAGAACCACGAACCACCACAGTTGCATTTCCCCTTCCCTCTCCCTCACAGCTCGGGCTACTTTGCTGCTCTCTTGCAGAATGGCGCCAGTCGAGGAGATGCATGCAGTCTCGGTTGCAACAAACCCTCCTCGCCAAGTCAAGATCCAGTCGAAATCTGCTGCGACTGTCAAGAAGTCTCTGAGAGGTGAGTTGCGATCGCCACCACAAACATTCTCGGGCCAGTATAGTGACCGCTACCCCTTCTTTGCCCCCAACCCTCCAGACCTGATCTTGTCTGTCACGTCCTCGGACGCGGTACAGAGGAACAGTGCCATCAACAACTGCTTTGCAAGCCAAGCTGCATGGGAGATTCGGCCGGGCATCGTCATTCATGGTGCTGCGCGCATCAAACATGTTCTCGACGCCGTCAATCATCTCACCATCTCGTCCAAGCCAGCTCGTATTCTCAGCCCTGAAGTCACCTGGGACGCCCCTGCAACGACTGCACAGCTCGTGGCCGCTCGATCGGTGCGGTTCATCTTCTTTCCCTTCATCGACTTCAGCGTGCCAGTCAAGACCACACTGGTCTTGAATGCTGACTCTGAGCCCGACGCCGGCAGAGCCCCGCAGACCCTGTCCGCAACCCGAGGAGCAAGCATCAATGTCGACCGAGCAAAGCTGACTGCTCAGCCCACCGACTCTACCTTCCTCGTGACGAAGTGGCAAGACGAATGGCCTCTCTTTGGCCCGATCGATTCGGCAATGGCCGGGCCTCTCAATGTCTATTTGTGGATGTTCCGCACCTACCTCATTCCGCTGGCACTGACACTCTTCGTCATATGGGCCGAACTGCTCTTCTGGGTCGAAGACCGTATTCGACGTGCAAAGAATACCGGTACACGAGTAGCTATGCATTGCGTCGATCGAGCTCTCGACTTCATCAACGGTAACAGTCATGCAACTGAGCAACAAAGCACAGGCCCATCTCAGCCCATTCAGCCACGAGCTGACGCGCGTGCTCATGAAGGTGGCTTCTTTGCAACAGTCAAATACTACGCTTACGGCCCGGCGCGCATCTTCAAATCCAGTACCCAGCTCCTCATCGAGTCGTTGAACGATTTGCTTCCCACACGAGCTCAACTCCCAAGTCCTCGAGTGCTGGACTGGTTTGAACAGCAGCATGCATCGTCTCTCCAGCGACGCCAAAGCATTCATGAACTTCGCAAGCGTCGTTCAACTGAGACGGACATAAACGTAAAAACTGCTCCCGAACCAATCCTCCCGCCCCCGGACCCTCAAGAGCGACGTTCTCCGCAGCCAGCTGCTACCAGCGGTGCTTCTCTGTCATCTGCTTGGCATCGAGATACTTCTGTCGGCCATTCATCGACGACCGGAGTCCACATACCGCTCGCGCGAAGCGCCGAAGAGGCGTCCGGGATTTCCGATGAAGCTGCATCACAACCAGAGCACAAGCGCGTTCGACGCGAGAGCGCAGCAGAACACCCTGAGAACGCGGGAAGCGTAGGCTCTTCGCCGCACGATCCTGCTGAGACGGCAACGGTCAGTAGCATTGCAAGCTCGCTTGCTTCATCAAGTCGCAAGGGCAGGACCAGGAAAACGGTCACCTTCACCTCAGGAGGACTGGTTCCGCTCCCAACCATGGATTCAGGCGCAGGAACTAGTCTCAGCCCAGCGACCAAGACGACGCATACATCCATTGATCCTTACGCTGCTGCGCATAGGGGCATTATCGGTGACCGTGCCGGATCCCTGACTTGGAGCTCAGGTAGCCGCTCTAGTTTCGCATCCTTTCCTGGGTCCGTCAGCGACCATGGAAGCGTCAAAGGCCCGCCTGAACACGGACTTCGTCGGGAGTCACGCCTGCTTGGTGATCCGATCCACCTGTCTGGACCGCTCGACCTTGCGCACCATCGCCCGAATCGTGTGCAGGGTCAGGCCGCTGGATATGAAATCGCTCCACCTGGCCACGGCAGGGTGACAGAGTTCGGCCAGCACGAACACCGAGCTCACCACGGTCGCTATGCTGGAGAGTCGGCTCTCTCGGACGACAGCGTGCTTGCTGCCCGAGCTGCTGCCCCCGGCGCATCCGAAGACGCGCTGCGAGGTCAGGAGTCGGACCCAGGAGCGGCACACGACCAAGATTGGCGTTCGATCTCATCGTCTTCATCCGGCCGCTTTCGAGCAAAGATGAAGGAGAAGGTGTCAAAGTGGCGCTCCAGACACGGACGGTCAACGTGAGGTGGACATCCGAAAAAGAAATGCTGAAAAGGAGAAAGGCGGGCGGATAGAGCCATCTGCTGAAGTTCCACGATGACGAGAACAGAGATCGAAAGTAACGACGTCGACACAGAAGGTCCCGGTATTACAACACGAGCGAGTCATCAAGTTCCAGAATATTGATCGTCGCACGCCCCCCAGAACCGGCCTCACAACTCCATCCCCCTCCTACACAGATCCACACTCTCCCGTCAGACCTATTTGTTCGCTCCTCAACCTCAGAAACGCTGAGCGCGGAAGCTCAAGCAAGTAAATTCAATTCCTTTTTGTATTTCAAGGCCATTTGTTTGACATCTTGTGGGATCAGGTTCCCTTTTGTTCTCTCTACCTTGCGCTCAGAAGTCCTTTGACACGGCAGGGGTCGAGAACCAGCTGCGAACGACGTTGAAAGCACTTCGTCGGGTGGCAGATGCGTCGGCACCAGCGGCAGAGCCCTGGCCGGCCATGGTGGCAGTGTCGTTCGCGTACTCGGCGGCGCCGTCATCAGAGCCGGGCAGGGAGCCAGCAGCAATACTTGATGCGGAGACAGCACTGCCGTATCCGACGTCGGAGTCATCGTACTGTTGAGAGCCGGTCTGAGCGGCAAACTTCTGTCCGGAAGCGAGGAGACCGGGTGACGAGCCGGCGGCGCTGTCGATGGGGGCGGTAGCCTCACTCACACCGCTGCCAGTCAGTGAGGAGGCAGCGGCGGCGGCGGAAGCAGCAGGGGCTGAGCCGTCGAGGGAGCCTGCGGCATCAGAAGGGGAGGGGGGAGTGTCGGCGGTGGCGGGAGCATCGGCAATGAAGACGAGCTTGACACTAGCAGGTGCTGCACCGGGCGCGGCAGTGGACGCAGATGCATCCTGACGCTTGCCCTGGATGTTGGCAGTCTGGGTGGTGTTGCTGCCGCTGACAAAGGGAGTCAGCTGACCAGTGACGGGGTCATACAGGAACTCTTGCGAAGTGCCGGGCTCGTTGGCGTTGCAAAGCTCCATGCGAAGGGTCGAAGGAGGACGGGTGTCGATGGTGGCACAGAATTGTCCAGAGGTGGATGAAGGTGTACCCGTACCTGATCCGGAGCCAGTAGCTGCGGGAGTGGTCGCATTCACCGTGCCGTTGCCCGAAGTAGGGACGGGTGATCCTGAGGTGGCAGGGTCAGCGGCGAGGTTGAATACTGTCGCTTGGAGCTGGACTTGCTTCCAGTCAGTCATGTTCGCAGGCTTGGTCATGGCCGTGTTGGGCGAATCGACCAGCATCAGCTTGGTACCGGGCTGGCTGGAAGAAGGGCTCAGCAGGAAGGCATTCGCAGAGTTGGCGTCTGCGGCACTGTTGGGGTCGGCGTTGAAAGCCTTGGCACCACCAGCGGGCGAAAGCATGGTGTTGAGTGGGGCAAGAACCAGGGTGGCCACTTGCTGGGCGAGACCGGTGTCCATCAAGGAGCCAACAAGGGGCTGGAGGACAGCGACAGTACCACGCAGGCCAGTGGCGAACAGGTCACGCTTGTGGGCGTGGACGTGCTCGTGGACGTGCTTGCCACCGTGGCGGTACAGATCGTGGTGGTCGTACCAGTGCTTGCTGTGGTGGCGGTAGTAGTCGCCATAGTAGTCATCCTCGTGGATGTGGGCGTGCACGTGCGAGCTTCGGGTGCGCAGACGAATCAGGTCATCGTGTCGGTACACGGCGGGATCGAGGTCACCGCCGATCAGGTGAATGTTAATTCCAGATCCTTCAACACGGAGAGTCTGAGGGTCGTAGGACCGCTTCTCCTTGCTGTGCTTCTTCTCAGAGTGCTTCTTTGACTTCTTGCCCTTCTTGCTCTTCTTCGACTTCTTGCCCTTCTTGCCTGCCTTCTTGCCTGCCTTCTTGCCTGCCTTCTTGCCCGTTTTCTTGTTCTCGCCTAGGCGGTGGTAGATGGAACGCTTGGAGGCCGAGACCGAAGGGGAGGCGGACACTTGGCCGGGGTGGTATTGGCCATCGTCGAACTTGGCCGAGGCGCCGGGCACCGCAAGGTATTGGTTGGCCTCGTTGCTGGTTTGACCTGCACCTTGGAACATCTCTCCGTTGCAGGGGATCGCTTTGGTCCCAACACATGTCATGTCAGAAAGTTGGCTCCGGTCTGCTTCATCAGATCGGGATGTGAACTCACCTCGCCAGGCAGGAGAAGTGGCATCGTTCTCCGCATTGGACATGCCGGCGGTGGGTGCCTTGATGGCGTACTGGTTGGGAATGGCACCAGTCGAGGAGCTGCCATAGGCATCGGTGTCATCGCCGAATCCGTCATCATCGTCAGGGCCGCTGGGTCCGGCCATGTTGATCTCGGGCGAATCGGTGTCTGTATCAGCCATGAACCAGTTCAGCGTCTGAGCCTGCGGCTGAGGAGACTGGGTCACATCGGCAGCAAAGGAGGCAGGCTCGACATTTGCTGTGGAGTCCGTTGCTGCCGAACCATCGGCTGGGGTGGCCGCGTCGACATCATCGGAACCCACGGTGCTGCCGGTGCTTGCGGCCTCTGAAGAGGAGGAGGACTCACCAGCCTGACGCGGTGCGAGGTTACCGGAGTCCTGCACATTTACCAGAGGCTGGACAGATGGGAAGGCTTGACCATTCATCTGGTTTTGTTGTGGAACGGGAGCGGCGACACCCTTGCCGGCCGTGACGGCATTGCCTTGGAAAGGACGGACCCGAGCCGTGGTGGGGGCTGCATTGCTGACGGTGGCGCTCAGGAGCAGAGCGGTGGACAGGACAGAGAAGGTGGGCTTGAGCTGGACCATTTTGTAAGTGGATGGACAGTGGGGGGATGAGGGTAAGGAGAGGTGAAGAAAGAAGATGTCAAACAACCAGGATCAACCCGGAAATGAAAAAGCTGAGCAAGAAAGAACACATTGTCAGCTCCAAGAGTGTCCTCTTCGACCCCATCTTGCGACTGGACTCACGAATGAATGTGAAGGAAAGGCAGGACGACACGAGGCTAGCTCGAATGTCTGAGGTGAGGATGAAGGAAAGTGAGGAGGAAAGGAAAGGCGGGAAAGAAGGATACCAATCGCTCACAGAGCAAAGGGCAGAGGTAGATGGAGACGGATGGATAGGTAGGTGAGGGTGGTGGGCGTCGAGCAGGATGGTCGAGCGACTGGACAGGCAGCTGAAAAAGGGGACGGGGAATCGGTCAGATGCAAAGTCTCAGAGGCTGCTTCTCTCGCTTCCACGGTAGAGTCATGCCGCATAGGAGAAGTTGAAGCTAAGGGGATTACCAGGTCTCAACGCCTGTCAGAATCGATAGAATAGAAAGCCCAGCAGGGAGCGCTGTGTGGAAACTTTTCTAGCTGCTTTGGAGGATGTTCCTTGCAGGCCTAGGCGGAACACGGTGCCGTATCCAATGCAACAATTGGACCCATCGTGCACCTTGTTTTCGGCATGGCCTGAACAAAAGAAAGGTCTTAGAGTAGAGCAAGATGTTGAGCGCATCAGCAGGGCGGGCAAGGGAGCGGAGATCGTTGAGCTTCGATAGAGGAGAAGTTGCAGCTTTTAGTTTGAGGAAGCTTCTGCTTTCTCTTCAGCGACCAATGCCTGCGCAGAGCTGGGCATGAGGACCCTGGGCGGAGAGCGGCTAGTCGCCCTGGCTCGCTGGTCTTACATTGCTGTTGGAAGCTCAGCGCCTTGCGATGTGTGGTGGCAAGAGAGGCTACTACTGTGGATGATGCTTCATTTGCTGATCTGCAAGGCTCAAAAGGCAGATCTCGTTGCTGTGTCCGCTCGATGGACGCTCGCGGCAGTACCAGCAGCACCTGCGCGCTAGTGGAAGGCGTCAGTCAGGTGCAGCAGGCCGCCCTGTTCTTGACAACAATGCACTGTGACAGAGTGCAGCGGCCTGGCCGTTGAGTGTGGGAAATGGTGTGTGAGAGCTTTGACACCATCGTCTCCAACGGCTGCCGCCACCTTTACTTCACGTCACGAACACTCACTCGACGGCATCCTCAGCTCGAGCAGAGAAAGCGTGGATGCAGAATTTCATACATATGTTCTCATGTGTAGGGATGACTAATAGTACAAGGAGTAAAAACAAGCACTGGCTGATGGAGAACGGCGCCAGCAAGTCGAATGTCGGAGTGGGGCGGGGCGTGGGAAGCTGCCCAGATCGGCCCGCCGGGCGACCACCGAGCGCAGCATCTGTGTCAAACTCGTTTGCTGATTGATGAACATTCGGCGACGTGACAAAACTGAAATGGTCCCAACACCCAGCCTTCGGACGTCTTCTGTTTCCGTACCGATCTCACCGCAGGACGGCGATAAGGAAGACGAGAATGACTATCAGCCCCAGGATGGTCCATGTTGAACCTGAAGCACAGGATCCAATGCGCGAGAGACAGAATGAAAGACATGTCAGCTACCGTGCGTTTGGAATCCCGTGAACAGGCGAGGGCTTTGGCAATGGCCCTCTCACCAGTCCTTCCCCCATCATGCGCTTCACACATGATGGCAGACACTCACCGTGCTCCTTCAGGCTCTTGGCAACTTGATCCAACCGACGACTTGCTCGTCCTAACCTCAGCTCAGTTCCGTCCACTCCGCCTTCCAGATCTTGGATCAGCTCGTGCTGCAACTCGAGTTCCTCGTTCATCTGCAGCCCGAGCTCGCGCTGCCGGCCCACCGATGCGCTCAGGGTTTCCAGTTGGCCGTCCTGATCCCGCATTGCTTGTTGTTGAGACGCATAGATTTGTTCGCTCTGGAGTGGGGGCGAGGCTGGAGTAGGAGAGGTCGCTCCTTCGTCGTCTTTGTAGGCATCTTCAGGGTTGTCCCTGTATGGCGCCTGATCAGATTGGCGGGTTTGGGACGTTCTTGAGAGGCCCGTGGATGGAAATCTTGATGCGCTGGGTGGTTGAACTTCTGCGAGCTGAGTCGCAATCGCAGGATGGCTATCACCGGGAACCATGCAAGGCAGGCAGTGCATCATCAGCACTTGCCCTTCCCATGCCACGGTTCCTCTCCAGGGCGACACATGCGCACTTGTCTTCAGCATGAGGGGAGAGGGATATGGGCAGAACTCACCTTTCCTTCACCACAGCAAGCATTCGTTGCCCTTCCTCATCAGCCTCCAACATGCCTGTCAGCCGCTCCCACAGCCGCCTCAGCCCAGCGACCTCTTTGCGCGCCGCAGGCCCAAGCGTAGGAAGCTGGGCCTCGAGATCAGTGATTCCCTTGGCGAGCGAGTTGAGGTTCCGCTGAATGCTCCGATTGGTGGATGGTGGAGCCTTGCCATTTGCGCTTAGACTGAGCGCCCGTGTCCGCTCGTGCAGCTGGGTGAGAGTCGTATTGGAGAGCGACGACAGCCGCGAGACGGAGGCCATGGCTGAGGTCGAGCTCATCTTGCTGCCTAGATGCTTATGTGCGGACGCTCAAGGTTAGGTATGATGCTTATGTGCTCGTGGATGTTGGACGTCTTGCGCGATCAGGATTGCGACCTCGGAAATGAAGATGTCATCGAGCATCGCATGCCTCACAGAGTACGAGACAACATAAATGCCGGTCATTCCCTGGTAGGAATGGGAACGCGCAGTCAGACATGGATTGCTCCACTAGACATGAGTCTGCTGTTTGCTGGAATGCATTGGGATGACGATGTACAGTGTTGATTTTTGGGGTCATGCATGCTCGAGGACCACATGAAGCGCTCATCCGAGCGGGGATCCCGCTCTCAGAACATTTGCCTTCTCTACGCCTTGGGTCCTGCCAGTGTTGGGTCGGAATCAGATCGACAACCTCGCGTGTAGCCAGGTCTGCCGATCCTCCGACTTCGTAGAAACTGTTGCCTTTCCCAGACAACTGATTTTGTGAAAGTGATCAGAACCACCTCTCAGACCACCCTCCGCACCTCGAATTGCCTTCAGATCAAGCAAGAAGAGCGATGAAGTCAGTCAAATAGCTTTGCAGCGTTGCATCCTGAGTCTGTGCGCGCCTCACCTCTTCACAAAGTATACTTGGGTGGAGCAGACGCCGATGAGCATCAGTCCTTGTAAGATCGACCACCACTTGACTCGCGCATTGGTAGAGTCCGCAGCTGACAGAGGAAAACATCCAAATGATCCAGAAGCATCAGCGTCGAGATTTACGAGCGCATCTTTGCAGCGTTTCTGGCAGTGATGACTTACTGTTCCTGTGGACTCGCTCCCGAATGACAAGGTAAGCCTGCTCATCCTTGACCGCCTGCAAATGCGCACTCAGATCCCTGATCTCCCGCTCGATAGGTAGCATTGTTCCCTCGTCGGGCACATAGATGACTCCGTGTACGTTCCAAGAGACCGTCTTGTCGGCGACCGAGGAGAACTCGTTGCTGAAGCAGTATGTGTAGCGGCCATCCTTAGTGGCGGTGAAGGAGTAGGTTCCCGTGTCCTTGCGCTTGACTTGGTACAGCGGGGTGTTGTGTGGGTCGGTCAGCCAGGTGTCGACATCGAGGTGTCCGCCGCCTGAGACCTATGAGAAGAATGCATGACAAGTTCAGCCATGGACGCCGGCTCTTCACTCGTCTCAACAACGCTGTGCTTACCTGGTAGGTCAAGGTCATCTGGTCATTGACATGTAGGTCTTCAAAGAAGCACTCCTTGGATGATGGGCCGAGCTCGATCATGTGTGCTGCTGCCGGTGTGATGTAGCACGCCAGCAGCGCAAGGAGGGTGGAGACTAACGAGACTGTGAGCATGGCGGAGCGAGCTGCTCTTCTCCGAATTGTCGAGGAAGGAAGCATGTTGCGAGATAAAGTGGACGCAAAGAGCAGCAGTGCTTGACCGTGGAAAGGCGCCTATGGCAGGATGTGCTGGGCCGTGCGGTTCCTTTCTCTACGTCGAGGTATGCTGTCGTGTCTGAGAAGTTTGTCCAGCAGTCGAGCTTGGATCTTCCAGTCAGTGCCGGCGTGCAGCGTCGTGGAGCTCTCGGCTCCTGTTCGGCTTGTGCTGCGGAATTTCGGGCCGGCAAATGCCGAGTGGGAAGACCTTGACTTCTTCTGATCATCATCAGCTTCCAGTCAACCCACTCCCTCCTTCTCGCCAACGTTCGTCTGCCCAAGATGACGCTGAACACAGTGCCGATGTTTGCTCTGAGAGTATCGAGGACAGGCGCAGCTCATTCGGTGCGCAAGTCGGTCGCCAGCACACCGTCCACGTCTCTTCAATTGTCGATTCGGAACCTGTCCTCCTCCTCGGCTCCCCGTGACCAAGCTCAAGGCCCCTCGTCCACACCATCTTCTTCCAAGCAGCACCAGCAACGGCAATCGTCTTCTTCTTCCTCATCTCCAGCCCGCAGTAGTGCATCTGGTCCCTCACATCTCAAAACGAAGCCACAATCAATACCGGACTTCAAGGTGTACACCCCTTCCTCCCGCGCGGCCCAACAAAGGCTCGCAGCTGCTGGCTCGAGCAGACAGAACAACCTCAGAGCTGCCAACAGCAAGGAAGGTGCCAAGGATGATGCTGGAGCAGCAGGTTCGGCCGAGGGTGCCGATGCAGGAGATGAGGACTCGGCTCCGACACCTTCCCCCTCTACCCCCAACACGACATTGAATGCGCCAAAGCCTTCGCAGAGATTTCTGCACGGACAGGTCAGTCTTCAACCATGAGCTTTTGAGTCTTCTGCCAATGCCGCTTGCTGATTTGAATACCGTTTTCTGCGCGTCCTTCTTCTTTCCCCCCCCCCCCCCCCCCCCCCCCCCCCC